>JAODAL010031005.1:0-49092 GCA_025379985.1 Phyllomedusa bahiana | reverse complement strand
TGTTTTCCAGTGAAACTAAAAGGGGGTTGAAAGACCCCTTTTTTCTGGCACTTTTTAAATGTGGGGTAGGGGTTTTTGGGGCTCATGCTCGTTCCAGGACAGGGATATCAATGCAGTTAAAGTAACATATGGTTAAATCATCTGCCTTTGGCATTTTTTTAAATTTGGGGTGATGCCAGGTTTAAGGGTAGGCTGTGGTACAAGACAGGGTAGAAAATGGTCGTGACTTTTTTTTTTGGACTTTTATAACCTAAGTGTGTTGCCTAAGATGTAGCATACCTTTTTGATGTTTGTGGATGTTAATTTCAGTTCTCCACCCTTGTTTGGGTGTAAAAAGAAGGGTTGTTGCTCTCCCCTAGACTTTAAGGGTCACGCGCTAATGATGCTCACTACGAAAAACCTTATCGTAGCGGCCGACTATCGATCGACTCGATAGAAAAACGCATCGCTAACATAGTCTAACTTCATTTTTTCCCCATGAAAAGATAAAATACAAAGTTTCCAAAAATGTCAGGGGTGTACTCACTATTGTGTATGTAAACTTCTGGTTTCAACTGTATACTTTAATTACTATAAATATATACTAAAATTTTTTAATATATATTTTATATATATATATTAAAATTTTAATATATAATATATTGTAATATATATAATATATAAATTTATTAAAATATTAATATATATATTATAAATTATATATAATATTTTTGTAAGGGATTAGAAGGCAGGTGGTCGTCCCCTGGGTAGAGGGGACATTTTTCCAGGCACAAAAACCCAAAACGACACCGGGAGTTCTTTTAAAACTGGCCGCTCATTTTTTATTGAAGCATGTGGTCAAAAACAAAACAAACAAAACAAATCTATGCTGCCCGGGCTCAACTAAACTCATAAAATCCTTCCTAACACAGTGCGGCATTCCCAGTCACCAAAAAAAGCGAATCACAGTACCAAAAGGGAAAAGGTGCCCCACGGGCCTTGGGCATAACCCTGTTCCCGGTGAGAGAGAGTGTGTTTGCGGCTCCAGCCTTAATAAGGGGGAACACCTGGGCCTAATCAACAGCCCAAACCCGACTTTGGGTGGGGTGGGCCCACCCTCGCACCCCACTCCAGCAAACCAGCCCTTTTAAAGGTTTTACAAAACCCCTAACAAGAGACTTTTAGACTTGCCCTTTCCAAATTCTGGCTGGTTTACCGGGCAGATTTGGGAAAATCTTGGGCAGATATAACTCCATCCGGGACCAGTCCAACACTCTGTCCCCAAATCCTCCCCCCCTGTTCAGCCCGGGGGGTGGAACCTTTGGACTCAACAATGTAGCAGAAAGGCATCCACATTTTTCATTCGGGTCCTGGCCGGTGTTTTACTGAAAAATTTATACTGCTAAAAGGCTAAGAACCATCTGTGCCCCTTCTATTTTTTCCTTGTTTCATAATCCATTTGAGGGACATGATCCTAACCAACTCAAATTGTCGGCCAAGCAGGAAATAAGGGAGTGCTTATAGGGCCCATTTCATAGCAAGGCACTCTTTTTCCACAAGGGCTTTTTTAGTTTCGGGGACATTTATTTTTCTATTTAAAATGGAGACTGGGGGGTTTCCTCCCCTTTCCGAACCGGGGACATACCGCCCTAATCCCACAACCACCATGTCTGAAGGACAACCCCTTTTTAAAGGGGGTTTACAGCAGGGGCTGAGCAATAGTATTCTTAAGGGGTTAAAATCTTTTTCACCCCTAGGTGTCCATTTAACCATACCAACCCCTTTACCTTTTTTGTCAATGGGTCAAGGGGGCGCAAGGAGGAAAAATTTAGGAATGAACCCCCTATAGTACCCAATGCCTGGGAAGGCACACACTTGTTTTTTTTTAACCGGCGGGGGCCATCTTTTATGGCTTCAATTTTATTTACTGGGGTTTTACCAATTCCCCGGCCTATATTGTACCCCAGTTTTTGGCCCCCTCTAAAAAATGGCGCATTTTTTTGGTTTGGCTTGAAGCCGCCTCCACAGAAATTTAAATAACCCCCTGTACTCGTGGAAGATGGGATTCCCAATCTGGATTTGGATGATTATATCATCCAATAGGCTGCGGCGTACTGATGTGGGGTCTCAAAACCCTATCCATAACTCTCTGGAAAGGGCCCGGGTGCCCCATGTACCAAAAAAAGGGCAATACCACAAAATGGAATAATCCATCAGGTGGGGCAAGCCGTTTTTTTTTTGGGGCCTCTCTGTTGGGAAAATTTTGCCAATCCCCTTTGGTAAATCGAGAGGGGGTTTTATACCGGATTCCCCGCCTGTCAAAAATTCATCCCCTGATCAAAGGCGTCGAACTTGGAATGGCATTTAGTTTACGGAAGTCGTTAGAAAATCCCTGCCATCTGGCTTGGATCAGCATATGGGGCTCACCACTGGCTATGGGACTCCTCAATTCCCCCCAAGTTCCAAATTTTTCCCTCACCTTTCGAATAACCCCTCTCTTGGCCTCGGAACCTTTACGGTCTCAGCTTAACCCTTTCCCCGGGTTCGGAAAAGATGCATGTTTTAATGGGGGACGTACAACTGGGATGTTACGAAAAAACCCTTGTTTTAAAAGGGGAAACCCTCGTACTTCGCCCTTTTTTGTGTCTCAAAATGGATCACTACCTTTCCCCTCGGGCAAAAAAGGGCTCCCCCAAGCCAGCTGCTCGGGTGCAGAGAATGTCTGCAGCAAGTGATAGTCGGGCCCTTTCCATCGTTTTATCAATTGACATGGACATTTGCTGGGGCTTCCTCCTACCGGGGCTGACGGTCTTGTAATTAACC
The DNA here is from genome assembly GCA_025379985.1 of Phyllomedusa bahiana. NCBI lineage: Eukaryota > Metazoa > Chordata > Amphibia > Anura > Hylidae > Phyllomedusa > Phyllomedusa bahiana. The sequence continues at coordinate 46,290 of JAODAL010031005.1, read as the reverse complement.
TCTTTACTTTCTCTATTTCCTAAAAAGGGCCCTTGCCACTTGGCTAAAAAATTGCCTCGACCATAGGGACAGTCCCAAAACACGGTCTCCTTTTGCAAACGTACTAACCGGCACTACTTTTTAATACCCTCTGTTGCGCCTCCTGGCCTGGCTATGCTCCCATACTATAGGATTACTGCTGAGATTCAATCCTGCAGTGTCCCCGGTTCATTGACACTCCTATAGGGGGTCGCTTCTTCTTCCCAGGTTCTTTTGCTACATCGAAGGCCCCTAGGATGACGACCCACAATAACTCAAATGGTAATACCCGTGGAGGGTTGAGGCTTCACGGAGGGAAACATAAGGTAGGGAAAGCAGGAAAATCCCGTTTTTTCCATCTTTTCCCCCACTTTTTTTAGCAAGGCTTTGGGGTTTTATTAACCTCTTACCAGTCCCCTCGGTCGTGGATGGTAGACAAAAGGGACCAAATTGTTTCACCTGGAACAACTTCACAGTTTTTCATTACTCGGGGAAAAAAGGCGTACCCTAATCCATCCCGTATTTCCTTCGGGAACCCCCCCCACTAAAAACCTGTACCGCTCCTTACAATCCTTGGGGAAAATGGTTACCCCAAAGGGGTTGGTTCCGGGGACCGGGTGGGGTGTCCGGATCCGAGAATATCTGGTGGCCCCCGACAGATTTAGCAATGGGCCCACCAAATCCTGGTATTCTCCGAATGGGACCCCAATAATTGGGGGGGACCAGAGGGGTACAAAGTGTTCTAGGGGGCCCAAAACGGCCTCGGGGGGAAGGGGCTCACAATACCTTTCACCTCTTATGAATCCTGGGCCAAAAAGAAAAACCCTTGCAAGATTTTTTTTAGTTTTTTTTTCGCCCCAAATGCCCTCCCATTAGGTGCCATGGCCACTCTATACGGTCCTTTTTATAAAACTTGGGGCCACATTGTTCCCCTAGCTCGTCTCTTCTTTTTACCATTTAATACAAGTCCCCTTTTATAGCCATTACGGGGGTGAAAGTCCCCGGTGTCAGGCTCAACGGGTTATCGCAAACATTTTTACGTTTTTTTCCCCCCCTCTTGGGAAGTGTAGGGTCTTTTATTTTCTCCGCCCCAAAATGGCCCTTTCGCCCTCAAACCCGGCATTCTGTCAAGAGGGGTCTGGACTTTTTTTTGACCTTCTGAGGATGCCCCCCCCCTGGGGGGTCAAATTCTCCTTCCCCGCCTGACCGAAAAGAAAAAAATTTCCTCCTCAACTGGGGCTTCCCTCACAGGGAGGGTTTTTAGAGACTTTACATCCCCACAATCCCAAAAATGGGAAATTTCCCCCCCCCAGATACATCATGCATTAAACATGGGCACTCTCCACCAAAAATGTTAGGCCCCAAACGGTGTAGGATGTCCTTTTTGTTGGGCGGGTTGCGAGGTCCCCATGAATGCAGGGCACCCTAGTTTTTTTTCCCCCACGGGTTTTGGTTTCCACCAAATTGGGTTTTTCTAAGGGCCCAGACTACCCGGTCTAATAACCCCTTTTTCCCTTTTTAAAAACCTCCTATAGTAACGGAACACATGTGTTCTCACCCCCAGTGTCGGGAAAAACTACACAGCCCGCTTAGCAACAGGATACACGGCGTTTTATATGAACATCACATTGCATGGAATCATCATAAAGGGAATTGGCAACCAATGACCTGGCATATACAAAGGAAACATTTGATTTAATCCCCTTTCTGGTTTTCTTATGAGCCCCAACTTCCCTGGGATGGTTTCCGGGGTTCTAAGTTGGGCTGACCGTTCTCCCCGTGTACACACACCATTGCGATCTGCCCCCCCTCTTCCCTTAGAACATCCTTTCCGTAGTCCTGGAGATCTCCCCTGTGGGGGTAAGGGGGGCCTGTGGCAGACTCATCACTCTCCCCGGGTGTGTACCTCTCCCCCATCCCCCATCTGGTCAGCGTTCCTGGGGGCTCCCATGGCTCATCCCCTTTGCCAAGGGGGACTGGAGGGATCTCAAAATATTGGTCCCTCACCACCCTTCCCCCACGGGGCCTGTAGATCTCCGGGTGCAACCACTTCTTGGTCAGGGGGTATTTAGGTCATGCATTTGAAAGGGGGGTTTGTCCCTGCTGTAGACCCCTTGTGTATCCGCTGGGCGCGAACAGAAACCGTGACTCCAAGGCGGGGTTTGAAATTTTTCCCTTTTCAGCAGGTATGTTCATAGCATCCCATGTTTCCAGTGTAATAGGCCTTTTGGGGGTTCTCCTGGGAAAAAGGGTGCAACAGTCCTGCCCACTGACCCTTTGGGACCCTCTCGCTCGGGGACCCCTTTAAAATTGTCAGGTGGGTTCCACGTCATCACTGCCGTATCTTTTGCAGAAGGTGGCTGGCTCTTTGGAGGGTTAGTAGGCTCACCCCTGGGGCCCTCCTGCGACACTGCCGGTTTTTTTGCACAATCACTATCGGGGTTTTTCCCTCCTTTCGCTGCTCCTCCTATGTAGCCTCGAGTTGCATGGTCAGCCTGCGGCTTGTTTCCTCCAGCGCTCTTTGCTGCACTCTGGTAGCCTCCTGCTGCACACGAGTAGCTTCCTGTTGCGATGCCACAGCTAGCAACATCGCCTTGATTACATCCTCCATTTTTCAAGATGTAAACCAAATAGGACTCCGTCCCTTTAAATTTTCAGTTTCGCTTTTTTGTGCCAAAATTAATGCCCGCATCCTCCACCACTTGTAAGGGATTAGGTAGCGGGGTGGTCGTCTCCTGGGTAGACGGGCATAGTTCAGCAGGCACAGAAATCCAAACGACACCAGAAGTTCTTTTAAAACTGGCCGCAGTCAGTTTTATTGTAACAACGGCAAATGAAGCAACAAAATATCCAGCTCACCAATCCAATGTAGTATCCCGGGCTGCACGGCTGCACTCTGACAACAGCAAAAGTGAAGTAGCACCAAAGAAGGAATTGCCAGCACTCCGGATCAGTAGAAAAAGCTATGCAGATTTAATGATATAAAATCATGTAAAGACAAAAAAGGGCCAGCATGGCCAGGACAGACGCTGACGCGTTTCGGGTTCCTCCGAACCCTTAATCGTAGCACAAATACAGTACACACATAACTCTCTTATATACTGCACGTGAAAAGACTCACCTGTGCGGAGAAAACACCGGAGCAACCAACTTCCGGCCACCCGCGCACGCGCAGGATGCACATCTGGGACGCCCGGCCCGGCCCCCAACGAAAACCCCGCCCCATAATGGAGCGGAGCAACATGACGGCCGGGCGAGGACACCCCCGGCCACGCCCCCCGACGATACCCGCCGCAGCATGACGTAGAAAGGTGATGCATCGATGGAGTCCCACACACAGGTGTACAAACACCAAGAGAAAACATATACATATATATAAGCAACTTGACCTGAATTAAAAAGAGGAAACAAGGTGAATGCAGGACATAAAATTACATATAATCAGGAGCCCAGATGACAATCATATACCACTTTAAACCATATGATTATATCATTCAAGTATTTATAATCTTATACTGGAGACAACGTTTTTTATATATTTAGTAATGAAGTAATACTTCATTACGTATTTTTAAACCTGAGGGAAACATAGTGTTGGGGGTAATACCCAAATAGGTTTCACAATCTTTAATTTTTTCTCTAATTACCCCCATTTTTACCTAGGGAGACCTTTCTATTGCAAATGCCCTAAGCTTTGCATACTGGATCCGTGTATCTCAACAAAGTGACGTAGCCCCAGATAGTTTTTACAGTTGATTTTTTTGCGTTAACATGCTCCAAAGCCTCACTTTAAATTTTCGGGAATACAGCCTCGATTTCAGGTCAAAATACCACATTAAAAAATTAAACGAAGAAGTCGTGTTAAATTTGAATATTGTTTTTATAGCAAAAAAATTAACCCCCCTTTTATAAATTGTTTATTGGTAAAAAATTTCATGTCTTTCATAGACCACCACACTAAAAAAACCCCTTTTTACGTACCACTGGGTGCATGTATATTAGATGAAACAAATTATTAAAAAGACATTGCCAAAATTTTTCGACCGCTTGCGACTACCGGACCCATCCTTCAAAATATTACCACAATGGGAAAACGGGGAAAAAAACGGGTTATCTTTTAAAAGTTTTTTTTAAATTTGGTTTACTGTCGTTAAAATCCACAACCATGGGGGGAATTTTTGTTCCACTTTAATTTTATTTTGTGATAAAAAGTCTCTCAGGGGAATGCTTTTATCTGGATAACGTCGGTTAAAACCCCAAATTGGGGTTTCCCCCGGCCCAAAATAACGTTTGCATAAGACTTTATTCCCTTTTGTAATCCAAAATTTATCTGTACAAGGGCGATGCCCTAAGGGTTTTCCCCCACAGTATTGCTATCTTTGTTTTGTCTGGAATGATTGCTGTATAATGAAAATTGTTTTTCCAGAGTTTTCCCTTTTTTATAGGTATAGTGGAGATCACCTGTTAGGAATCCCTCCAAGTGCAAATCCAGGAAGGAAAACTTTTTTTTTTGGACCCGATGTGTAAAAAAAAAAATTCAACGGGTTATATTAATGTACTCGAAAAAGGGGGTATGGCGACAGGGGCCCCCACGCCATAAAATAACGGGTCACAAAAATCCCATCCACCCACGTCGGCCCAAAAACGATTTTCCAAAAAAAAAATAAAAAGGACTCCCAAAGGACATCCAAAGTTTGGGCCCAAATGAAGGGAACATTTTGCCCCCTAGAGACTCCTCCACCTGCAAATAAAAAACCACAAACAAAAAATAATTATGTTGAATAAAAAAGAAGTGCATTTTTTATGAAATATTTTTAATCAAAGATACAAACGTATTTTCGAAATGAAATAAATGCCAACAAGGCTACCGGGAGGGGAATACTTGTATACAGTACTCGACATCACGCCCCCGCCAAGAGAAAACCAGAGACCACATTTTGTCCCCAAAACGGGTTTTAATTTCAGCTTTTAATCTTTTAGGGAAACCTGGGACTCGGCCCCAATGGCTAAGCTGCATGCGACCATGACATAATTTCCACAAAGGACCCCACTCCAAGACTTATGGGACGCCAAAAGGTTTGGACGACTTTTTTTTGTATTTTTGGTAGCCCATACAAGAGGGGGAACAGGGGATCGAATTAATATGAAATCCCCCTTTCCCTGTCGGAAAAGACATTAAAACTCTGCCTTCCCACCAAGCCCCAAGTTTTTCCCTAAATTTTTTTAAGTTGGATTCATAGAAACTTTTTTTTAAGTGTATTGCAGATCCAATTAAAAATCTGCTGTACATAGAATTCTCTCCTACAACCACGTTCCCCCCTTTTCGGCCCTTTTAAATATCAGGTTTTTTTCATCCCGTAATTCCTTAATCCTGCCGTTTTTTGTTGGTTAAATTTGGGAAATTACAAAATAAGCTAATTGTTTTTAAAACCTGCCCACCAGGGGTTGGAAATTTCCATACTCTCTTTTGAGCATTAATAGGATAAAAGAGGGATTTTTTTTTTTGAAAAAAACTTTTTTACCCACAAATTACTTTTTCTGAATTTCCCCCAAACCGAAGGCAAGAAGTAACCTTTCCGAATGTGAGATTAGAAAAATTTATTAAAAGCCCCCCCATCCTGACTTTTCCCAGTTTCTCATTGTATTTTCCCAAAATGTTTTTTTTTATTTTTAAACCTAATAAAAACGGTTTAACTTTGAGTACAAAAAAAATTTAAGGTTTTATTTAAAATTTCAAAAAATTTAAAAAACCCAATTTTTAAAAGGTTTCTTGTTCTTTGCTTAATGGGCAACTAACAATTTAATACATTTTATGTTCTCTATGGTTCCCCTTCTTTGTTCTGACAACGCTTGGTTTTCCCGGGGAATTTTTGCGTCCTCCCGCCTGATCCGTTTTTTGTGGGTTTTTTGTCTGAATATTTTCATTTCGTCCCAGAAGACCCCTTTTTACATTTTTTTCACCCATCGGAATTTGGGGGGTTAAATTTGATGATTCTGAGAAAAAACTGACCCGTTTCCCAAATTTTCATTTCTCTTTTTATTCCCCCAAAAATTTTTTCTTTATATAGATCTGGGGGTGTGGAGGTGCTATCTTTTTAAACCCAGTCTTTATACTGACCCAATTTTAATAATCGGGTTGTGTCTTTTTTGGGATTTTGGGTTTTTTTTAGGGGCCCCATGATTGTAGTTTCAAAACGGGTGCCCCCATTCTTATTGATTTTTTTCTGTAGCTGTTGGTTTTTCAGCAATATTGGCATATTCTGATAATTTGGTTTTCCCCAAAATTTGGTTTTTGAAGCGGGAGAGTTGCTCCAATTTGGTTTTTCTCTTCATGTTATTAAACAGTTCCATGAGCTTTATTTGAGCATGCAGAACGAGTTTCTTCCCCCTTATGCAAGAAGGTTTTAGGTTGACAAAAGTGGGTATTTTTTCCCTTTAAAAGTAAGCCCCCGCGGGGGTTTATGTCTTTTGGATATATTGGGTGAGGGTAGTCAAGTCCCACCATATGCGTGTTTCATGAGTTAGGGCTTTTTCCAAATCCCTCAGATTATCACGCCACTCCTGATTAGATGGTTCACTAGAGTCCTGTATGTCAAATACCTGTGCCACCTTTTCACCACTATTGAGGCGCATAGAAAAGGCCATAATGATAATAATCACTCAAATTTTCACTTGTATAATCAAAGATACTCTTAGCTTGTCTTTACATGTGGTCAATCTTGATATTTGTTGTCACATAGCTTGTATTCATTAAGCATAATAATGATACTGGAAGGTATGCACGGCATCAGAGACGAACAACGGCAAATGAAGCAACAAAATAGCCAGCTCACCAATCCAATGTAGTATCCCGGGCTGCACGGCTGCACTCTGACAAGAGCAAAAGTGAAGTAGCACCAAAGAAGGAATTGCCAGCACTCCGGATCAGTAGAAAAAGCTATGCAGATTTAATGATATAAAATCATGTAAAGACAAAAAAGGGCCAGCATGGCCAGGGCAGATGCTGATGTGTTTCGGGTTCCTCCGAACCCTTAAACTTAGCACAAATACAGTACACACATAACTCTCTTATATACTGCACGTGAAAAGACTCACCTGTGTGGAGAAAACACCGGAGCAACCACCTTCCGGCCGCCCGCGCACGCGCAGGATGCACATCCGGGATGCCCGGCCGCATGTGCCCAAACCCGGCCCCCAACGAAAACCCCGCTCCATAATGGAGCGGAGCACCATGACGGCCGGGCGAGGACACCCCCGGCCACGCCCCCCGACGATACCCGCCGCAGCAGGACGTAGAAAGGTGATGCATCGATGGAGTCCCACACACAGATGTACAAACACCAAGAGAAAACATATACATATATATAAGCAACTTGACCTGAATTAAAAAGAGGAAACAAGGTGAATGCAGGACATAAAATTACATATAATCAGGAGCCCAGATGACAATCATATACCACTTTAAACCATATGATTATATCATTCAAGTATTTATAATCTTATACTGGAGACAACATTTTTATATATTAGTAATGAAGTAATACTTCATTACGTATATTTAAACCTGAGGGAAACATATTGTAAGCATTTTATTGTAAGCATGTGGTACAGAAAACAAAACAAACAAAACAAATCCTATGCCTGTCCGGCTCTAACTAAACATCAGGAAAATCCTTCCTAACACAGTGCTGGCCTATTACCAGTCACCAAATAACAGCAGAATCACAGTACAACAAGGAAGAGTGCTCCCACAGGCTCTTGGCAGGTAACCTGTTCCCAGGCTGAGAGAGAGTGTGTTTGCGGCTCCAGCCTTATATAAGGCGGACACACCTGGGCCTAATCAGACAGCCCAAGACCCGGCCTGTCCAGGTAGAGTGGGGCCCACCCTCGCTATCCCCACTCCAGCAAACCAGCCCTTTTAAATGGGTTTTACTAAACCCTAAGCAAGAGATCTTTTAGATCTCTGACACTTCTCATTCTGGCTGCTGTTTACCTGGCAGATCTTAGGAATCTTGGGCAGATATATACTCCATCCAGGACCAGTCCAGACACTCTGTCACAATTATATTATTATATATATTTATATATATATATTATATATATATATATATATATTATATATATATATATATATATATATTTTATATATATATATATATATATATATATATATGTAATTTATATATATATATATATATATATATATTATATATATATATATATATTATATATATATATTACATACTGTTGAAACCAGAAGTTTACATACACAATAGAAAAAGACACATATGCATGTTTTTCTCACTATCTGACATCTGAAATAAACCTAACCCGTGTTAGGTCAATTAAGATTACCAAAACTGTTTATATTTGCCAAATGCCAGAATAATGAGAGAAAGAGAATTTTAAAGGCATTTTTATTACTTTCTGCAAAGTCAAAAGTTTACATACATTTCATTAGTATTTGGTAGCATTGCCCTTAAATAGTGTTGAGCGATTATTATCGACAAAGTTGAAATCGGCACAGTTTTTATGGTGATCAGATTTTTTAGATCATGCGATAATTTAGGTTAAAATCTGTGCATCATCTATTGAGATCGCGCCATTTTCGGCGCTTCCTGTAATTTTGGCGGCCAGCAAATCAGCTTACAGAATAGAGCAGGGTGAGATGTGTGTGCGACGTCATGACTGGGATGTGTATGGTTGCGATTGGCTGGAAAAATCACATGACCTCTTTTTACATAGAACAGCGTTTCCGGTGTCAGCCTCAGGGGCCCTCTCAGAGTTCAGAGCGGGGAAGGACGTCCCACTCTGCTTGTTTTTCCAAAAAAGGCTCAGCAAATTATTTATTTCTTCACAGAAAAAACCTTACTATTAGCTGTAAATCCTTACAATTTTGTTAATTACAGATTCGAGTTTTTTTTGTATTTAAAGCTAGAAATTTTTAAAAAAAGGCTTTATGTGTTAGTCACGGGGGGGGAAGCGGGGGGGGGCCCCCCGAAGGCGAAAAACAGAAAAGGGGGCTCTAAAAAGATTCTGGAAAAAAGTTCACCAAGCCCTTAGTGAGAATTGCATGCAATTGCTTTATTATTAAAAATTTTTTTTTTAAAAATATTTCTTGGAAATTTGGGCAGCCGGGAAACTTATAGGAACCCCCATTTTTTCTAGTAACGGCAGGTCTCTTTGTTGGTGCAAAAAAAATCCCCTTTTTTTATCAGTATAAATTTCAAATTGGTGTTCATTTTCAATTTTTCCCATTCCATTATGTTTGGGTATTCCCCCTTGCACTTAAAATTTTAAACCCGGGGAATTTTATAGTCACCCAGGTGAATTGAAAAGGTGCCAAAAAATATCTTGTATTTTGCGATGGGCATAACGTTTCGTGTTTTTTGACTTTGGCGCACTTTCAGCTTTGTTCATTGAGGCAGCTTGCACTTTAATTTGTATAAGGCAATTTTATTGTCAACCCCAAAAATGGGAAAAGAAAGGTCCAAAAATATTTTGTATTTACGAATCATAACAGATACGTGTTTTTTTTTTACTTTTGGGGCCCCCTACAGCTTTGTTATTTTAGGCAGCTTGCACCTTTTTAAAATTTTAATACAGCAATTTTATAGTCACCAAGGTGAATTGATAGGTGCCAAAAAATACCTGTTTATCTGTATTTTTTCAGAAACGTGTTTTTTCACTTGGCGAAAACCCAGCTTTTGATAGATCTACTTTGCAGTTAAATTTAAATCCGCAATTTTGTAGTCAAAACAGTAAATTTGATAGGTCCAAAAAAGTTTTTTTTTCCCGAATACCTTTATAATCCAATACATTTTCCTTTGGCGCGGGCCATTTTTTTGATGATCTATTTTGCAGTTATTTTTGAACCCAGCAAATTTTGTTTTGTTTGAGGGTTTTGAGAATAGCTGTGTTTTGCCGCTTTTAATAAGAGTTTTTCCCCAAAAACTCTTCATACCTTTTCAAATTTTTATTATTAACTGGAGCGAAGCAGGGGTAAGCGAGCAAAGGGGGGGTTTACATGGGGGTAGGGGTACGAGAGAAGGGCTCCTTCAGGCTGGCGGGCAACACGCATGCCACGGATCGCAGTTTCAGGACCGCAGGCCCTGCATCGCTGGGTAGGGCCCTGTGAATCTCAGTAAAAACAGCGCGCCCCAAATTTTCCTTAGTGGTTAAGCAACCCGCATCCAGCATTTACCTCCCGTCCCCCCGTCACGGCCACAAATGTGTTAGCATCCCACACCGTCCAACATGAAGCAGCCCAATGTCAACTCGTGTACCCACCAGTGGAAAATCCATTTTCTGAAGACCTCTTTGATTGGAAAAAATGCGGTTGGGGTTCAGAAGGCATGTTAAAAGATTCAGAGGCCAAAGAGGATGATTTTCTCTGCACTGACGCCGTTTTTTTTTACTTTGTGGGGGATGCTCAGAGGAGGAGAAGGAAAAGCGGTCATTCGGCCCAAAACAATCCGGGCGGTCGGGCAACGCCTTGCAGTCCCTCTTGCATGTAGCCCGCTGTCTGGGATGCAGATGTCAGGACGACAGTACCTGTGTTGATGATGATGAGGACGACATTGGGCGGATCCAACGTGGTCTTTTCAGCAGAATTTGGCTCTGCGATAGCTTTCATCACTGGACGAGGAGGGGAAGACGATGGGGTAGTGTCATTACGGTTCCGCCTCAAGAAGGGAGAGGGCGGTCGGCAGGAAGTCGTGATATGATTCTGCCAGCCACGGTCAAGCGCAAAACCGCTCCTCGCTTATCTCCGTCAAAAAGGTCAGGACCTTCTCAAGCATGGGGCCTTCTTTGACCAAGCCTCTGATTAAATTAGCGTGTCATATGCGCCTATGCGTAAACGCATAAGTTGATGCAAAGGAACCTCAGGTGGTTAAACCACCACCAAATGTCTAGTTCAATGCAGCGAATGCATGAGTTGAAATGGAAGGCAACACTTGGCCAAAAAAAGGACAGATCGAGCCGGCATCCAAACACTGTTCACCCTCTGCTGCCTCCTCCTCTCCTCTGCCAACACCAAGCGTTCCTCAGATGCCCAGTCTATCTCAGAGTTCCATGATCAGGGATCAGCTCCGCTTCAGCCTCCACCGCGACCGGAGTACCAACAGCACCACCAGAGACCATCCTACCCTTCTCCTTCCGCCGTTCTGGACGACCTGCACGCCGTAACAGCGGCCAGTCTAGCAAGCCAGCCTTCTGTCTTACTGGTCTTGGGAGCAGAAAGAACACTTTAACCAAACATCCCAAAGCCAACAAGCCTGAATGTCGGCATTGCCAGTCTTTGGCCTTGGAATTTGTTGCCCTTTCGGTCTGGTGGTCACAGTGGGTTCGCCAGTCACTGGCCCTTGCCTGCCCCCAATACCAGATGCGAGCAGGATTTCTTTGCCAGAAAAGCCATCCCTGCCCTGGCCAGCCACGTGTATCTCCCCCCTCCATAATTTCAAGCGGCTATTGTATGCATTGTGTCCGGAAAAGCTCCACTGTCCACCGACACATGGACTTAGTAAGCACGGCAAGGCAGCTCTATATCCTCTTGGACAGCTCACTGGGGATGAGGCTGGGTGGATGTCACTGGGGGTGACGGTGGCTCTCGGCTCGGCGGCACGCTCTTCAAACACGCAGGGTTGGTGCAGGGTTATTTCCCCAAGGTCCTTTGTGGCATCTCGAGCCCAGATGACATCCAGGCGTGTTTGAAATTAATCTGTCTTGGAGGCACCGTCCCACCAGGTCGAGGAGTGTGGACGGCTCTCCTCAAGAGACTGAGCGCTGGCTGGGTGCCTAGAAACCTTGTGCCAGGAGGATGGTGGTGCGGATAACGGGCGAAATCTGTGGCCGCCACTATTAAGATCGGTAGGCTGGAGCACATCCCTTGCCTGGCACATGTAATGAACCTTGTCGTCCAGAAATCTCTAAAGTCGCTACCCAGGGTTGAATGCCTGCTGAGGAAGACTGCGAAAAGTCTAAGTTCGCACATCCGCTGTTACACCTGCTTCGTCCCCCTGGCTGCATTATGCAGGGGGCGTCAGCTCGGCCTCCACGTCAACGTCCTCTTGTTGACGTGGCAACACGCTGGAATTCAAACCTCCACATGCTCCAGGATTGTGATGCAGCGCAAATCGCCATTACGCATACGAAGTGACACATGGCCTGAAAAAGCTAGCGGTGAGGACCTCGGGGGTGTTGAGCCACCGAGAGTGGGGCAGTGCGAAAGAGCACTGCAACCACCTTTGCCAGTTTTGAAAGAAGCACCAAAATGGTCAGTGCAGACATTGCCCTTTGTCAGAATGAGCATTGTGGTGATCTTAGTTTGAACGATCGTTGGGGACACTCTGAACAACAAGGTCCCGCAGCGACGGAGGAGGAGACAGGACACAGATGTGGACACGGAGCCCTTTCTCTCTCAAATCCTACTAGGCCCGACAGTTCACAATTTCATCGGTCTTCTTTAGGCAGTGGTTCGGGTTTCCAGGCTAGTGCAAGGTGGCCCATCAGCTCCAGGGATTGCATCATCTCAGACAAGTCAGGGCTGATGTTGAAGCTGTGCGGAGGCAGGCGCAAGAGAGAGGGAGGAGGAGGAGTTTTCTAGACACCAACGTTACCGACGTCCCTGCATTGGAAAGAGGTTGGCGCGATTTGAGACGGGAGGAGGATAATAGAGGAAGATCCGTTTTTGCTAGTGCCCCGACCCAGAGGCTTGGGAAATTTAAGGCTCCATCTCTCACATGAGTGCTTGGATCTCCATTTCCTCCTATTCTGGATCCTCGCATTAAGGCCATCAAAATGAAACAAAAACAGTTTCTGGGTGGCCCCTCTGGATCCCGGTACAAAACAAAACTCAGCTCTTTTCCTTCCACCCACCCAAATAGAGAGTAAAAAGGCAGGAAAAATGGAGACCTTGCTGATTGATCAAATGGGAGAATCTGTTGACGTCGCTTCACGTTCCCAAATGTCTCGGTGGTACAAACTTCGCGAGGACTGCAGTAGAGTGCCAAGTAAGGCGTAGCGGCAGGGAGGCAAGGTGGCAGAAGCCTAATGGGTGACCTCTGGCAATCTTTGTTACCACCTCACCAACGCATGCAATGCAGGGCACTATCCATACACCACAGAGACCAGCTTAAGTTCATGGTGCACGATCTATCTGCGTCCTAACACCGGATGTTTTTGGTATGTGTTCCGGACCCCAATAGACTCTTTTCTGGGTATCATAATGGTACGAATGGCGAGCTGGCTCGTCAAGCCTTAGAGGTGTTGGTCCTGACTCAGCATAGCCCTGCGTCATATCTGAGCGGCGGACTCTCTGCACAGCTGGAGGGAGTCATGACAGACAAACGCATCCGGGCTTTCCACAGATAAATGTCGAGAACGTTTTGACTTTATCAAGATGAATCTAGGCATGGATCTCTGTCTGTGTTGTGGCCCCAATTGCACGTGGTGCATATCCGCAATTAGTTGCGCCTGAGTCTACTTCACATTCCTTTCTATACGAAAGGAGATCATCTGAAAAAGTTTTTTAAAATGATCATTTCTTACTGTAATTTTTATTCTCTTTTCCCGCAAATCAGTCATTTTGCTGGTTTTGCTGTGAGGAGATCTGTAAAAGACAGCAAGGTTTCGATGACAATCACGTATTCTCATTCACCACTCACTTTATCTTTAGAAGTTTTCGCATTGTCTATGGTTTTGAGGTCTTGTTGCTGTGAATACAGCGCTGTATAATATGGTCACTTTGGAAAGAGAATGTGGCTTTTAAGTGGCATTTCTCCCTCATAATTTTTAATAGTGGCTGAGAAGTCTGATATTTATTAATATTTTGGTGGTCATGTAGCTGTAACGATACAGCATAATCATTGGTCCTTTGGAGACAGAATATACGGCTTTTATGTGGCATTTCGTCCCTCAAATTTTTAATTGTGGCAGAGAAGTCATATTTATAATTTTTTGGGGCATGTAGCTGTGAGATACAGCAATAATCATGTGTCCTTTTGTATCAGAAATGTGGATTCTAGTGGATTTCTCCCTTTCGTACACAATTTTTAAACTGTGCTGAGAAGTCATTTTTATTAATTTTTTGGGTCTGCTGCTTTGAAAATTCAAGCAATACTACAGGTCCTATTATAAAAAAAAAATGTTGTTTCTAACAGACATTTGTTCTCACATTGTTCCAAAGTTGGCTCATGGGTCATGCTTTGATTTTTTGGGGGCATTTTTGCTTTGAAATGCAGCTATTCTACAGGTCCTATTATTAAAAAAAAAATAGTTGTTTAACAGACATTTGTTCTTCACAATTGTCAAGAGTGGCTCACAAGAGTGATAGTGCTGTCAGAACAGGGAATAGTAGGACATTGTTAATGACACATATTGCAAAGTGACTTGTTTTGCATGATCTTTATCATAGCTATCGCAATTCCCTGTATTGAACAAACATTTAATACACATTAAAAAAAACAGAAACACTGACATGGTGGGATTTCCATCCTATTTATAAATGTGTTTTCTCCAGGAATTAAACTTACTAAAAAACATTGCATGTACAAAATAGATGGTAAAATATTCCTCTGAATTCGTAGAAGGGAGGTACAGGAAAAAATTGACCAGTCATGTACGGTTATTCAGGGACATGGAGTATGGAGCACGGACAGAGAACAAAGACAGAGACAATTGCTCCTCCTGCACGTTGAGTAAAATAAGAAAAAGAATGCAAGAAAAAGGGCTACACTGGGTTGGAACAGGAGCGTTAACTCACCAGATAATTTCCAAAGTGAAGCTCCAATTGGTCCGCACTGATACGGATTGGGGCCAAGCGCTTACCCAAGGACATGGACAGTTATATAGGTTCACTCGTGATAACTAAAATGTGGTTGGAAAAGACTCCTTTTTCGGGACTTTGTAAATGTGGGCGGTCATGCAGGGGTTTGGGGCTCATGTGTTGGCCCAGGACAGATATAGTCAATTGTCCTCAAGTGAAACTAAAAATGGTGGTTGAAAGACTCCCTTTTTCCGGACTTTTAATTGTGGTTCAGACAGGTTCATATGGTCATTCTGCTGGTACAGGGACAGTAAAGTCAATGTACAAGTAAAAACTAAAATGGTGGTTGAAAGACTCCTTTTTTCCGGCACCTTTTTAAATGTGGGGGTCATGCAGGTATGGGGCTCTGCTGTGGACAGGACAGGGTTGTCAATGTCCACTGGAATAAAATGGTCGGTTGCAAAGGACTACCTTTTTCCGGCACTTTTTAATTCTGAGGGGTATGCAGGTTTGGGACTCATGTTGTGGCCAGGACAGTATAGTCAATGTCCAGTTGAAACTAAAATGGTGGTTGAAGACTCCTTTTTCCCGGCACTTTTGAATTGTGGGGGTCTGACAGGGTTTAATGGTCATTCTGCGGACAGGAAAAACAGATAAGGTCAATGTCAGTTCAACTAAAATGGTGGTTGAAAGAACTCCTTTTTCCGGCACTTTTTAAATGTGGGGGTCATGCCAGGGTTTGGGGATCATGCTGTGGCCCAGGAAGGTATTAGTCATTGTCCAGTTCAACTAAATATGGTGGTTGAATGACTCCTTTTTCCGGCCCTTTTGAATTCTGGGGGTCATGCCAGGTTTGGGGCTCATGCTGTGGACAGGGACATGTTGTCAATGTCCAGTTCATCTAAAATGGTGGTTGAAAGACTCCTTTTTCCGGCACGATTAATCTGGGGGTCATGGCAGGTTTGGGGGCTCATTGCTGCGTTTCCAGGTCAGGGATATTCAATGTCCAGTTCAAGTAAGATGATGGTTCAAATCATACTGCCTTTTGGCACTTTTTTATTTGTGGGTGATGCAGGTTTAAGTCATGATGTGGTACAAGGACAGGGTTAGTGAAATTGGGGTGTGTTTTTTTTTTTTCTGTGGCTTTTTTAACCTAAGTGTGTTGCCTAAGATGTAGCATCGTATCCATTGACTGTTGTGGATGTTAATTCCAGCTTCTCCCGCCCTGTTGGTGTATAATGAAGGTGTTGTTGCTCTCCCATAGACTTTATTGGTCATTCGCTCATAATCGACTGCTCACTATCGACTATCTTGTCTTGAGGGGTCGACTATCGACCATCGACCGATGTCGATGGCCAACACAATCGCTCAACACTACCCTTAAACTGTATGACTTGGGTCAAACAGTTTGGATATCCTTCCACAAGCTTCTATGTATCAATAGGTTTGGTTGGAATTTTGGCCCATTCCTCCTGACAGAACTGATGTAACTGAGCCATGTTTTTAGGTTTGTAGCCCCATAATGGCCCACATAAATAAATGCCTTAACGTGTCATGTGCTCAATTAGCCACATGGTCAGGGCTGCCATCACGAATTTCTGGGCTGCGAACAGCCAAAGCATCTAACCCCAATCCCACTCCTGCATCCCCTCCACACATACGTATATCAGGATAGAAATAAAGAAAAAACACATTTGAGTGATTTATTTTTCTTCTTTAGTTTACTATGTGGAATTAGTGACATGTTATCTTAATTCCGTGGGTTAGTACAAGTCCACCAAGGCCTGTTTATGGTCTTAAAGAGAACCTGTCAGATAGGTTATGCCACCTTGCCGAGGACAGCACAAGCTAGTGACAGACATGCTGTTCCCAGCACTGCGTGCCTAATTCTGTAAGATGCTGTGGTTTTAGAGTATTGAATCCTCAAACCTGGTAGTTTTCAGCCTGTTCTGCAACAGAGGAGTTCATCTTATTTATAAGAATGTGTTAGCCCCGCCTACCCAAAGATAGCCAAGCCAACCTGACAGTTTTTCAAATATTTCTATCTATTCAAAGTAATAGGTTAATCAGTAATGATATGGGTGGGGCTAGCCTCAGGTGGGTGGGGCATGAATTAAACTGACACTTTTCTGGCTGAAAACTGCAGAGCTGAGGATTAGATGCTTTGAAGCCGCTGCATCTTACAGAATAAGGGACACAGCGCTGGTAACAGCATGTCTGTCACTAGCTCAGGCTGTCCTCAGCAAGGGAGGCATAACTTATGTGACAGGTTCCCTTTAATTACGAGCACACCCATCAAAACCCTCTTTCCTCCCACCCACCATCCCTCTCACACAGCTTTCTTTTCTCCCACCCTCTGTCCCAGACACAGCCTCCACATCCACCCTTTGCCCATCCCTTCCAGCACCAGGCCCACTCTCCTTTTGTCCCTCACACAGGGCGGAAACTCACGGGCAGCTGGTGAAGCTACAGTTCCAATCAGTCTGTGGACCATCCACAGTGAATAAGCAGGGTCACAGGCTGCCTGTGACTGTTGGTCCTGATACATATTAAGGTTTGATAGAAAGAACAGGCTTCAGCACTGCTCTAACGGCAGCCCTGCACATGGTGGCAGAATTCTGGCTATCAACCAACACAGGACATGCTAAGGATTTATTAGATTATTTACCAACGTATATTTTGGGCCTGTTCTCACTTATGCTTATATTTCTAGGTTTCATGACGGATATAATAGGTCCGTTATGATCAGTTTAACAGCTCTATTCTGATTGCTTCTTCCTATTTTATACATAATGGTCTTTCAATTTCCGATGTTCGACTGGATAAAATATAGATGCAAGTATGTTTTTTTTACAGCATTTTTAAAGTTTTTAAATTACAGTAAAATATTCTTTGAATCTAAAAATGTATGCTTTACATATAGTAGAGCTGAATTTGTCAATATCGTAGGACATTTAGCATAATTCATCATTATATCTGAAATTTTCCATAAACCATATTAACTCAATGGGTTATTGTAATGCAAAAAAGCATAATAATTTTGTGTTTGCAATTACTGTCATTCCATTTGAAAATGTGGTTTTATTGCCTCTTGAAAATCTTACTGAATTGAAGAGCGTTGAATGCATGCAGCATTATGTCGGCTACAGCAATTGTTAAATGCATGAAGTACTACTGAAGGGTAGCAGCGATTCTCT
The DNA here is from genome assembly GCA_025379985.1 of Phyllomedusa bahiana. NCBI lineage: Eukaryota > Metazoa > Chordata > Amphibia > Anura > Hylidae > Phyllomedusa > Phyllomedusa bahiana. Next base: position 28,308 of record JAODAL010031005.1, on the reverse strand, counting down.
CTGCTCTTGACGGATGACTGTTCATTATCTGTTTTTTCTCTTTAGAAGATTGTCATGTTTAAAAAATGTAAAATAGTGTGTATTATATTGATGCATTGCTACATTTGTGTCAAGAGTGCTTAGTTTTTGAAATATTCTGTATTTGATGTTGTGAGGCTGGTTATGACTACATATGTGTAAGTTAGTGTAGAATAGAGTTTAAAGGAACACAATTGTAAAAGCTTTTCTATGCTGTCTTCTGAAGGCAGAAAGAAAAATAAACAGACCGCTGGGAATCCCCTGTTCTTTAGTTCATTTGGAGTAAAAACAATTAATGCCTAGGAACCTATGTAGCTGCTAAAGATGCTAAATTAAAATGATTTTCACACATAGCATTTTTTGAGAAAATTCCACTTTTTGTGGCATTTATTCTTATTTTTTCAACTTCTTTTTTTATTTTTTTGCTGAAATACAACATAGCCACATTTTATTTGTGAATATAAAATAAATGGCAAAAATAGCTTTGTTATTTGTGGCTTTTTTATTCCCACTTTGCCTACTTAAAGCATGCTATAGACATGATTTTTTTAGGCTATTTGAGTTGTTTTCTCCCTTATATCTCCAATGTTTTCTTTTCTTCTTAAAAAAACATACAGGTTTATTTTTGAGGCATTTATCATATTACAAATAAATTGATTCAAATGGAACACATTAAAGGGGTTTCTCATCTGCCTGTTTCTGCAGAGCCCACTCTTCACAGCCAGCTTCATGCCTCCACTTCCTGTGCAGGGAATGCTCACAATTGAAAGCATGGGACACAATTCTGCAATAGTAACATTCTTTTTATACTGCCGAGATATTCCACAGAACTTTATAGTACAGAAAGTATGCACCATATGTAGACAGAATCAGAGTAACAAACTAAATAATCAATCAAACAAGAGGCACTTTACAAATAAGAACCTACAATCTATAAAGAAATAGACTTGATTTATTGAGTCCTCTGTTCACATTTTTGCTTTGGCCCATTTGGCAGTAGAAAATTCTAAGGCTATGTTCACACGGCATAATTGCGGGTCATAATTACACCACCTAATTGTGCCGGGACTTCGGGAGCTCACGGCGACTCCCGCGGGGCCCGGCAGCCCGCCGGCCCCATAGACATTCATTGCTAGCAGTGCGTATTCACTGCTAGTAATTAACATGTAACTTATCTCCCCCTGGGGGCGTATTGTGGGGAGCAGGGAAGAGGAGGAAATAATCCATAGTTCTCCTATGGAGAACTGTGGATTACCGTAATGACTGGGATGTATCTCGCTCCATATTGAGCGCAGTAAGCCGGAAAATACGGGCCAAAATACGTCTCAATTAAAGCCGTGTGAACATAGCCTTACAATCCAGAGTGTCTGGTGGAGCTACGCTCACAAGTTCCAAATGATCAATCTTCAGCAAGGGAATTTGAAACAAATAGGTAGCATATGAATAATTTATGTGCTTCAATTGAGACACATTTTAAGAAAACTCGGCATGCCTGTATACTTGATACTTGAACTCCCTGAGCTTGATCTGGGCATGTCATGTAATAATGACAGGAATGAAAGGAGAAAGACGCTGATCTCCAAGCAGAACATTGTTGTATGTCTGCGGTTTGCTTAAAAGAATATTCTCACTACACATATTAGCTTTCAACAAAACACTACTTTTGTGAAGACTTTTTCTAAATAAATTGCTTTCTTGATTTTACTTAAAGAAGTTGTCTCCCTTCAGAGTTTCAGAGGAAAGCATGAATGAAAATACTCTGTCACTTCCTGGTTCAGACTGATCATTTGCATACAGCTCTGTGCTTTTTACAGGGTCCAGCCCTTTGTTGTGCTTTCAGATGCTAATTAGATCAGATTAGCTTCTCAAACTACTAACAGGACTTCTTATCTGATCCCCAAAACAAAAGCCCTAATTACAGTTCTGTTTATTTTACATAAATCAAGCTTTTTACTGCTGAGCAGCACAGGACACTGCCATGACCTGTGTGATGAAGTCACTCACTGTTATTCATTGAACAAACAGCAGGGGAGAATTGTTTACAGGTCGGTTACTGAGGGAACTGAAATAGCCAGGAGAGTCATAAATTCACTTGTATCTCCTTAGGGAAAACAGAGGAACAAAGCAATATATTTGGAAAATGTCTTTATTTTGTGTTCCCTACAATTTGAAAGCTATTCTTTGTAGCGAGACAACCCTTTTAAGTCATGAGATAAAATAAATTTTATGTGCTATTTAGTGCACACATGCTTCTATGGTTACTTGTATACCAGTCCATAACTCTGTATCTGATTAGCTGAGAGAGCAGAGAGCAGGGAGTTGCATCACTCCATGTATGGACTGATGGAACTGAGCTCCGGAGGGAAAAAAAATGTATCTCTATCAAGATTAGCATCTGTTACAGATGAATCCATTGTATTCAATCCTCACAGCACCTGTAACTTTTGTTTAATGAAGATTAGCTAATCACTGCTATAGAACAGCTTGAGGAGACAGAGTGAGTGTAAACTGCTTGTGAGTCAGTGAAAAAGCGTGGTGAGAAAACCCCTTTAACATAATGAATAAGCAAGATAGCCACGGGAACAATATATTGTTGATAGATAAGGCAAAATAGAGATTTTTGAGTTTAAATGAGAGCGTCATGTTTGGAGAATGGAAAACACTGCATTCCAGAATAAAATCCTCATACCATCTGTAAAACATGAATTTGTGAAAAATAGGTTGCACTCCCTACAATCAATATGAATCTGGGTGCCAGCACTAATTACCATATGTATTAGCACTTGCCTATTTATACACTGTGTGTCCACTATTTTTTTGCTTGAAAGAGGCTCTATTAGAAGCCAAAACGTCGCCTGTGGGTATGGAATAAAGCTCCACTTTTTTCACATTTTTCCAAACTTTTGTGAGTGCTGCAAGTTTTTTTCATCTGTAAAACATTGTGATGGTGATGAGTACTGATTAACCCTTTTGTATCTGTACTTTTGCCAAATTGCCACCTCCTCCAAATTAATATATTTGCTGTATACAACAGTAGTTTGAGGAAGTACTATCCACACAGTTTGTCTGGAAAGCAATTCTGTTTAATACAGGGAAGTACATGTCATTTTACATCACTTGATACGTAAGAATTTGTCATAGCATGTGTAAGCTGATCATTGGTTAATTGACATTTGATGGGATGAGTTAATAAGATATCGAGTTCATATTTGGTAAAAATACATTTCTTGCATGTTTTGGGCAAAAATGTTAAACCGCCTCCAAATTGTTTTAAAACCCGTCCGAGTTTTTTACTGTCCCAGATGCTGGATGTCGAAACAAATGTTCAAGTGTTCTTTATGCCATGTTAGTCTGCTTTTGCTTAAGCTATCTTCTTAATAAGCCACAGGGAATCCATTTTATTGTCTTCAGCATCATTCAGGACAAGTAAATCCCTGAAGGTAGTTTCTCTTGCAAAAAACAGTGCATTTCAAGCCATATAATATCTGATTTTACTCGGTAAAAGGGGAAAATAGTATAGAAAATTTATTCATGGAAAATAGTATATAGACAGTTTTCTAGATATAATCAATGGATATGAAAGGTACAAACAGAGTTCTAAGGGTTTTCAGTCATTCCCACACCTGACCCCCCCCTAAAAACATTAAACTATGTTCCCTTTCCCTTTTAAACTAGGATGAATATGTCTCACCGTGTTTATGTGGCTACATGGACAGGTGGAGCGGGTATAAACCCGCTGCATCACTGCCAGGCTAGCTCCAAGGGGGCGTAAACTAAGCGACCCCGCCGGACTCTTCTACATTGCCTTGATGGTGAGGATGACGGGGGGTTGACCACATTGGACCGCAGGTGCTCCCTTAGCACAGCCCCCTAGCAGTGACAGTTTGTGGATTGCTGGCAATCCATAATTGGGGAAAAACCTGGAAAATTTGGTGAACATTTTTGGTTTTTTACTGGAAAAATAAGGGATAAAGAAATTCAGGGTCTGGAAGCCAAGAACAGTCACCCTAAAAAAACCCTTTTCACATTTTATTTTTCTCCCAATCCCCCCTTGTGAGTGTCTTTTTAAGATCTTGTTCCAATGCTAGGCTATTTTGGGTTAGGCCCATGATTGTATGGGTTCTAATTGCTCAACTATGTTTTGCAGGATATCTCGGGTGTGGTTTTACAAATCTCTGTTGGGTTATAATGGATACTATTTACCCCAATCTACACCTTTGTTTATCCTTATTGTGGTATTATTGGTTCAAGTCTTGGGTTTTATTTGTTCCCTAGTTTTTGAATTCACCACCCAAAACCCCCTGGGTCTTTCCCCCTTGTATTTTTCACACACACCCAAACAACACAAAATGTATAAAAGGATAAAGGAGTGATTTCATGATGATTTCTCGGCTCCGGGAGCTTTCTTGCAGTTGTGAGACATGCACCCAAGTAGGTCTTCCTTCTAGTTTCACTGAGGTTGGGGACACCAGAAGAACTTGGTATGGTCTTTCAAATCTAGGTTCCAGAGAATCTCTGACATGCTTCTTTACCCACACAAAATCACCAGGTTGTAGTTTGTGGGTGCTCTGCTCTGAGTCAGGATCTGGAATAGAGGAGAACACTGCGGCATGGGTTAGTTTCAATTCATTACACAAAACTTTATGACATATTTTACAAGGTTATCATTCCCTGAAACTCAACTGTTGGGGGATAGTATTGTCCTAACCTAGGCGGGCCTAAGAATAATATCTCATAAGGTGTGAGACCAGTGGGCTGCCTAGGGGTGTTTCTGACAGAGTACAGGGCGATGGGTAGGATCTCTGGCCATGGAAGTGATGTTTCCTTACTGGCTTTGAGAATTTTGTTTTTAAGTGTGGCATTCATCCTCTCAACCTTCCCTGAGCTCTGGGGATGGTATGGAGTGTGCAGCCCAAGGGTAAAGCTCCACTAGCTTCCAAATGTTTTCTGGTTACTTCTGCTGTGAATCCCGGTCCTTGATCAGACTCTATAACTTCCGGAAGTCCGAACCTGCACACTAATTCAGTCAGCAGCTTTTTACAGTGGTTTTTGCAGTCATATTAGGGACTGGGTAGGCCTCCGGCCACCCGGAGAACATATCCACCACCACTAGGACATATTTGTATTTTCCACTCTTGGGCAACTCAATGTGGTCAATCTGGATCCGTTGGAAGGGGTACAATGGTGTGGCCAGATGCTTTTGTGGCGTTTGTACCAGTCCTCCTGGGTTACAAGCATTGCATATTTCACAACTCTTGGAATAATTTCTTGTTGTGGTCGAAATTCCCGGTTTCCAAGATTATCTTGTTTTAAAGGAAGAAGTCATTTGGTTTGTTCCTCTGTGTGTGATGCCATGAGCCCATTGGATTACAGCTGGATATAATGTCCTTGGTAGACAAAGTTTATCTTCTTTCCTCCAGAATCCATCCTGCTGCATCTCAGCTCCCTCTTCCTCCCAACTCCTCCTTTCCTTCGGGCTTATTTAGGTTTGAAATTGTCTCAGCAGGTCAGCACCTGGGTTCAGTATATTTCTTCCTTGATTCTGTTCTTCATCCTCTTCTTTTTTCCTTTCCTCTTCATTCTTCTTAGCTTCCTCTTCTTCTCTTTCTTTAATCTTCTTCTTTTCTTCTTGCTTCTTTTTCTCTGTTCTTGGGAGTACGTATACAGCCACTCCTGCTTTCTCTCGAATTAATGGGAGGAGGGCTGTGGCCTTTGCGGCCTAATCAGCATTGTAATTTCCCCTGGCCTCCTCTGTCTCCGTTTTTCCATGAGCTTTGGTTTTCAAGACAGCCACTTGGGCCGGCAACTGGAGAGCATACATCAAGGTCCCCGAACAGTCTCTTGGTTCTTGATTGGCGTTCCACTAGCTGTCTGGAAACCTCGCAGGGCCCACTTCAGGGCCCAAGTCATGGGGCCCCTCCATACACGTAGGCGAGTCTGTGTATATGTTTTACAGTCCCTTTTCCCTTTTATGAGCTTGCAAGCTTCTGTTACAGTCCAGAGTTCAGCTTCCTGAGCCGACATACTCGAAGGTAAAGATGCAGCCTTTACGGTTTCATGCAAGGTAACCACAGCAAATCCTGTATGGAATCGTCCTTGTTCATCTGCATATCTGGATCCATCTGTAAAGAAGACATAATCAGGGTTCTCCAGATTGGAAACAGAGACAGTAGGAAGGTGGGAAGTTTCAGCCTCCATCTGTTCAAGGCAGTCATGATCATCGGAAGTGTCTTCATCTTCTTCTTGTGTGATACTCGGGTCTCCTTCTTCCCCCCTTGAGAGAGGAAGCAGGGTGGCTGGGTTGAGGGTAGTGCATCTCTTCAAGGTTACATTTTCAGGCATCAGTAATGAGCATTGAAGTCGAAGATTAAGTTGCTTTGAGATGTGAGGTTGTTGGGATTGTTTCAAGATCCTCCAAAGCTAGTTGATGCAGCGATACCCACCAGGGAGGATGCAATAAAACTTGATACTTTATTGAAGCATGATAAAAATAACACGCATTCCCCAAATGCAAAGATAGCCTCAAACAATGTAGGTCGGCTTACGCGTTTCGGGTGAAGCAACACCCTTAATCATAGCATGCAGACATGATGTACCAAACACTCTTATATATCCCACACTATAAAATCATTGGTGAGTTATCTGATTGTCATCCTCGACAGCTGTGGAAACTCCGATTCAAGAAATCAATTGGATCTGCGGCATCCGGCCGGAAATACTATCCGAGAATGCGCATTAGCACTATGATGTCTAAAGCTGGTAAGGGCAGGCATAGAGCCGCCCGTAACCTATGAGTGGCTTACGGATGACGTATACTTCCGGGTGTGCGCAGAAGCGCCATGACGTCCGGAACCGGCAGCTAAAGAACCGCCTCTGGTCCGTGACGAGTGAACAGACATGCGCAGAAAGACGTAAAAGTTCTAAAGCTGGCAATACGGGACGGACCTATCCGGGAAGAAAGGTATATCGCAGTGCTAAAATATCACGTAATTAGGGAGCATTATCCTATGTCAAGGATGACAGACAGGCGTACAAAAGTTATCCCTATAAAAGAAACAGAACTGGGAAACCAACATAACTTGACCCATGTATACTATGTAAAACATAGATCTGACCTTTGCCCAAGAAAGAAGCCACATAAAAAATGACACATAATAATAATAAAGAATATTGCATTAAATTTTAAAGAAAAAAACAAACAAAAAAAAAAACACTAGTAGTCATATAAACTTCAATAATGAAACATTAATTCTCTTCGTAAATTCAAACCATGAGGCACTGACGTGTTCAAAGAAAAAATCCAGAAGGCTTCCCTATCATTTAGGACTCGCTTTATATCTCCACCTCGGGTTGGTTGGAAGACTTTCTCAATTCCCATTATGCACAATCCACTCGAATCGGAATTGTGCACCTCTCTAAAGTGGTTAGATAAATTAGATCTATTCCTGATAGATGCATTGGATATATCGTTGAGATGCTCCAGAAAACGCACCTTAACTTTTCTAGAGGTGCTACCTACGTATTGTAGGTTACAAATAGTGCATTGTGCTAAGTATACTACGTGCTTGGAATTACAATTAATGTAGCTCTTTATGTTATGGATCTTATTGTTTTGATTATCAGTAAACGTTTTTGTAGTGTGTACATACTTACACGTACGGCAGGGATATCCCCCGCATTTAAAGAAACCCTTATGCGCTAACCAAGTTCGTTGCGGATTATGAGTAGATATTAAATTTGGGGAAATTACGTTGCCCAATGTGCGTGCCTTTCTTGAAACTATCCGGCAACCATCAGAAAGTATCCCTTCTAGTGTGGGGTCTTCCATTAATATAGGTAAATATTTTAGAAAAATTCTTTTGATTTGAGAAAATTGGGGATTATACTCCCCAATTTTTGTTCTATTTTGTTCTATTTTGTTCTAGTGTTGGAGTATAATCCAACACTAGAACAAAATAGGCTCTGCCTATTTTGATAAACCAACTGGTTTCTGTCTTTAGAGGCTACAATATTTTGTGCACGTTTTAACATCCAATTTGGATATCCACGTTGGGACAATCTATCTCGGATTTGTCTAGACTCTATCAGATAGTCTCCATCATTGCTGCAATTCCTTTTAGACCTGATCATTTCCCCAATGGGTATGGCCTTATGTAAATGTTTCGGGTGGAAACTTCTAGAATGCAGAATTGTATTCCCTGCAGTACTCTTACGGTGGGTCCTAGTTTCAACACAACATCCTGGTGTCCCAACAAGGGTCAAATCCAGAAAATGTATTTCAACTGGATCCACAGCATGGGTGAAATACAAATTAAAGACATTGTTATTTAAAAAGAAAATGAACTGTGGTATGGCAGATACATCGCCCCTCCATATGAACAGGAGGTCGTCGATGTATCTGCCATACCAGAAAATGAAGTCAACAAAGGGATTCTCAGGGGTATAGATATATAAATGCTCCCACCAAGCCATGACTAAATTCGCCAGGGATGGTGAGAATTTAGCCCCCATAGAGACTCCCCTTACTTGAAGATAAATTACCTGATTGAAAGAAAAAAAATTATGCCTCAACAAGAATTCCGCTACCCTAACAACAAATTCAGAGTATTCAGGTGTGTAATCTGTATAGCTTGAAAAATGAAACCTAAGGGCCGACAATGCCAGTTGATGGGGTATACTGGGATATAACGCTTCCATGTCACAGGTAAGCCAGGCCATATCTTGATCCCAATTGATATGTTCTAAACTCTTCAAGACCTCCTTAGTATCCATGAGATGGCCTGGGCATCTGATGACCAACGGTTTAAGGAGACTGTCAAGCCACTGGCACAGCCTCTCTAAAAGAGAGCCTATGCCCGAGACTATCGGTCTCATGGGTGGATGAACACATTCTTTGTGTATTTTTGGGAGACCATACATGATGGTCATCATAGGATGCTCCACCAATATATAGTCTACCTGTTTTTGATTAAATATACCGATGCCGAGGCCCTCATTAAGAAGAAGTGACAATTGATACTTAAATTCAACTGTGGGATCCCGTTTTAGTTTGCGGTATGTCATAGAATCTGACAGCATATCCTGCATACATGTGATGTATGTTTGCTTATCCATAAGGACGACAGTGCCGCCCTTATCTGCCATCTTTATGACTAGTTCAGGGTTGGTCCTTAGCTCCTCTGATTACTATATTTGGGACTACGGGGCGTACTCTCCGAGAGATTCCTGAGATCCCTTTCTACAAGCATTTGAAATCTATCCATAGCTGGAGTGCGGGAACAGACCGGATAAAAATCAGGATTAGAGCAAGAAAATGTAGAAGCTCCTTCACTAAACAAAATCTGTTGTGATGACAAATCCTGTAAGTCCTGCAAAACAGTGATTGCCATTTGTTCATTAAACGTTAGGTCCTTAAATTCATTTATTGTAGGATTAATGTCCGTAGATATATTATGGTCAACGGATTCCAGTGATTCTTCAGAAGCACTGGAAAAATGACGCCTGAGAGTCAATAATCGGACAAACTTGTTAATGTCCTTAATAGTAGAGAATGCTTCAAAGTTAGATCGTAGACAGAAATTCAAACCTAAGGACAGAACTTTTTCATGTTGTTGGGTCAACTGGACAGATGATAGATTTAATACATCAAGTCCCTTATTAATCTTGGATGCTAATTGACTAGATTCTGCCGGGTCTTTCTCTTGGTGTTTATTTCGGTGTTTCCTACCTCCCCTGCGGCCCCGTTTTTTGTGTTCCTTTTGTTGTTTTTATTCTTCTTTTGGCGTTGAAAAAGAGGAGTGGGGTCCAGATTAGCTGCATTAGTTGAAGAAAATCATCTGCGGAATCTGGATTTGTATCCGTATTTGAGCCTGAATTGGTAGACCCAAAACTTACTCTCCTTTGATAGGATCCATCTTTAAATTGTCTTGATCTACGCTTCAAGATGGATCTCGGTGTATAAGTGCCAGACTTTCGGCTGCTCCAATCATATACAACCTTGTTCTCGTAATCCAGGAGATCCCTTTGGAATTTGGATTTCTTCATCTCAATAATTGAGTCTTCCAATTTGACAGAGCTCACCTCTACCTGTGATAATATAGTTTCGAACTGTACAGAGTCCATTGTAGATTGCATCTCGGCCTTGATACTTTCCATATCCTTTGTTATTTGTTGCATTTTAATATCTTCATACTTAATTATCAAAGCCATGAGCTTAAGCGAGCAAGTACTGAGTATAGAATTCCATTCCTCTGTGAATTGTTTCAAGATCCCTTGAAGGTCATGAGGTGCCAAGATAGTCACAGAATGTCCCAAAATGATGTCTTGAATCTTGTCAAGAAGGAGTTGTGCAGCGACAACAGCTCTGAGGCAAGTAGGAGCAGTCTGTGCGACAGGATCTATCTTGCATGAGTAGTATCCCAGAGGTCTCATATGATCTCCATGTTTTTGAGCCAAAATACCAGAGGCATGGCCATGATGTTTGGAGAGAAAGAGGTGGAATGGTTGTGAGTAGTCCGGGATACCCAGAGCAGGAGCTTCGAGAATAAGTTATTTTAGTCTCAGGAAGCAGGCCTCTGCTTCAGGTGCGAGTCTGTGGTTTGAACAAATGTCCTGGAAAGAGGCATAGAGATTTTGCATCAGGCTAGATGCGTTGGGTATCCATTGTCGGCAGTATGTGATTAGGCCCAGAAATGCCTGTAGTTGTTTGAGAGTAGTAGGTGAAGGAATGGACATGACAGCTTTCTTACGGTCATCAGTAAGGTGTTTTGTGCCTTGAGATATACAGTGTCCAAGAAAAACAACTTTGTCACAACACCATTGCAGTTTAGACTTAGAAACCTTGCAGTTGATGGATGCTAAATGTTGAAGAAGACTGAGAGAACTTGATGCACAGGTAGGAAGGTCAGGAGCACAGAGTAAAATATCATCCACATACTGTAGGAGTTGTACTTCAGCGTGTTCAAGCATCCAAGGTTGCAGACAGGCATGAAGAGCTTGAGTGAATTGATTTGGAGAATTCTGGGCCCCTTGAGGGCATTTTGTCCAGGTGAGTTGAGTGCCACGATCAGTGAAAGCAAAGAGATATTGAGACTCCTTTTGTAAAGGGACACTGAAGAACGCTTTTCAAAGATCATAAGTTGTGAAGCATGTAGCAGATGAGGGCACTTGGCTGAGAAGTACATGTGCGTTGGGGACCACAGGGGTCTCAAAGACAGTAACAGCATTCACTGCTCTTAAATCTTGAACCAAACAATATTTTTGTGGTTCGCCAGGGACAACCTTCTTGCGAACAGGGAACAAGGGTGTATTAGCAGGTGAAATGCAGTGGATGAGCACTCCTTTGTTCAGGAAGGCCGTGATTTGATTTTCCAGAGAAAGTTCTTGGTCATGCTTCAAGGGATATTGGGGTAAGCGAGGAGGTGTAGCGCCAGCTTTCAGGAAAACATGGACTGGTGCAACAGGAAGGAAACCAACATCATCGGGACCTTGTGACCATACTTCAGGAGAGACTTGATTGAAGATATCTTGAGGAATGGAAGGCATCGTGGATGATAAAAGAAGAGCTGGGAGAGCTTCCAGTGCGCAGGTAACTTCATGAGATACAGGAGAATCAAAATCCAAAAACATTCCAGAGGAATCATATCTGATAGTAGCATTCATTTTTTGAAGAAGATCTGCTCCAAGCAAGTTAGTGGGACAGGTAGGTGAAACGAGTAGTCTTGATAGGAGTCCATGATGTCCAACAGGAACAGGATAAGTCAAGCGAGTTTGAGTTGGGCGTCCATCCACTCCCACGCAGGAAATGTAATCTGGGGAAAGGATGACATCCGGAGGAATATCAGAAGTTTTCAGGACAGATCTGGCTGCACCTGTGTCTACAAGAAAAGGAAGTTGATGGCCATTGATGGGAAGAGTGACAGTCAAAACAGGTCCAGAATGAGTTACTGAGGAATTATCTGCTGAATGGACAAGGACAGTAGACACAGGCTTGCCGAAATCCTATGCTTGAGGAGGGTAGGAAGTGAACTGTGATGGAGGAGGAGGTGGTGGCCAGTTGGCCGCATCATCAGGATAAGCTTCTTGGAATTGATTGTAGTTGGTGAGAGGGCTAGTGAAGGGATTATTTTGAGGTATAGGTCTGCGTTGTGCTTGTTGATTAAATCTTGTGTGTGGAGGTCCTGAAACCTGTAACTGAGTTTGGATCTGATTGGAATTCTGAGGAAAATGTTGTCTAGGAGCAACCAGATTACTGTCGCGGGCTTTGGTTCGACAGTGTTTGGCCAGATGACCAGGTCTTTGGCAGTAGTAACATAGCTTTTGAGGTCTCCCACGTCCTTGGGGGGAAATCCAGTTGAAAAAACGTGAATCATTTGTAGTAGAATATCCAGGGTAAACTTGCATAGGTTGATTATAGAGTATAGGATCAGGAACGTGTTCTTGGAAGACGGCTACCTTAGAAGTCTTTTTCAATGGATGAGAGGAATCGGCTTGAGACAGCAAGGAACTCTGAGCTTTTGCAATGGAGAGAAGTTGGCTTCCTGGCAGTTCAGCATATTCGGGGCGAACAGTTTCAAAATATTGTCGAATTGGTTTAAGTAGGCCTTGAACAAACGTGGATGCCAGTAAACGTTGATTAAGTTTAGTATTGGAGTCAAGACCATTGTCTTGGAATGATGCAGACAATCTGTTGTAGAATTTTTCTACAGTTTCATCGGGGCCTTGAGTGGAGTTGAAAAGATTGATTGAGGATTCGGCTAAACGTTCTTTGGCCCAGGAATGAAGTCTGCGGCAGAACTCTTCTCCAGATGAGTAAGCACAGGTGTCTTCCACAGTATCTTCTTGCAGAGCAGACTTTATGATAGGCCAGAAGGACTCTCCAGCTTTTATGTTAGCAACATGATACAGGTCTTTCCAGTTTGCTGAGTACGTTTTTTGGATTTGAGAAATAGCACGGTAAAATGGCATAGGACTCTTGTCAGGGTCTGGTAACTGGGTCAATAGGTTATTGACTTGAGAGGGATTAAAAGGCACATAAATTGGTAGGTCCTTGGTTGAAGAATTATCTTGAGGAAGGACAGGAAGCGAAACTGAATCCTGGGGCAGAGTGTGTAAAGAATTGCTGGCAGGGATCAATGGAGAGATAGTATCAATGGGTTGTGGTGGTGGTGGTGGTGGTGGTGGTGGAGGTAAAGCCGCTTCCCAATCAAGTAGCAAGTCAGTGGCAGGAGCAGGTGGAGCTGGTAAAGGCAACATTGAAGTCCCTGCGGATTTGTCCGTAGGAGAGATAGGGGTCTTCTCGTGTTTTGGAAATGAAGTAGTAAGTGCTAACCAAGTGTGCTTCAGGCTTTTGGCCATGGCATCTGTTACAACAACAATCCGTATTTCCCTAAGTGTTGGGATAGGTCCATGTTCCAGCAAGGCATAGAGTAAGGTCTGCACACTCAGTATTGACGGGAAGTCAAAAAGGCCAGCAGAAATGAGGGGTATGGACAGAGACTTGAACTTATTATCTTGTGCTACAGCTAGGATATTGGGAATGGTTTGAGTCAGTAGGCTAACACAATTATCATGTGATAAAGTGTTATATATGGGACCCACAGCATGAATGATGTATTTACACTTCAAATTGCCCGCAGGGGTGACGAGAACAGCGGAAACCGGGAAGGCAGTGCCTTCAGCACGGGAAAGAAGGGTATCACAAGCCTTTTGTAAATCAGTTCCTCCGTGACGAACAAGTTGCCCAGACATACCACCTACAAGTTGTAGATGTGGATTAGTAGGGTTGACAATAGCAGTAGTATCTTGGAACACAATATCTCCTTTAATAATCATGAGTGTGGTAGAAGTGTCCCAAATAGAGGTAATCAGCATAGGGATATTCTCTGGTGGTGGTTCCACACTAGGGCCAGGCACAGAGCGTCTGGTAGTGAAATGCGGTCTGTCATGAAATGAGCTGCGTTCATCATCTGGAGGAAATAAAATTACAGTATCTTCATTTTCAGGATCAGAAGCTTCTCTTTTAGGAGTCATCTTAGGGGTAGAGCCTCCAACAGCAATAGGCAACTTAGAATCCTCCTCAGTATCCTCGGCAGTGCCCAAGGTGAGAATAGGAGCAAGAGATGAGGAAGGTATATAAAAAGTACCCGATGCAGTGAGTAGTGGGTAGAGTGGTTGTGGGGTAGCAGGTGCACCAGTAAGGATTGCATGAGTGGGTGCAGCTGCCTCCTTGTGAGTAACTGTTGGAGAAATTTTGGGTGTATCAAGATGGCCGTAGGTAGGCCTTGATCTGGAATGAGCAATATGGCCATTGGGAGTAGGAAGTTTGGGTGTAGCAATATGGCCGACCTCAGGAAGTGGGGGATTGTCTCCAGCAATATGGCCGACACCAGGAAGAGGGGAATTGACTGTACCAATATGGCTGCCTACGGAGGAAGAGGCAGGGCTTTGTTTAGTATCTCCGGTAGGAGAGGGAGAGTGAGCTACACCAAAATGTCCGATAGAGGAAGTAGGTGTCTCCAGTATTGGGGCAGAGGGGGACATGCCGGGAGGGATAGGGGTTGGTCGTCCACTCCCACAGCTAACACAGTATTCAGCAGAAATGGGATTCTGCTGACCACAATGTGGGCAGACCCGACACTGGGGATCATAGGGAGGTGGTTCTGGCATAAGAGCATACATGTAATGAGTTAAGTTCCCCTTCTTATCAGTGCATTCAACTTCAACATAATTGTCCTTTGCGATGGCGACTGCTGTTCTATGCCACGCTAAGGCTGTTTGGTACAATTTTTTATCATCAAGTAACCCTTTACACTCCTTCAAAGCTTGCTCCCATTGGTGAACTTGTAAACGCCCACTTGGGTGTAAATTACAAATCGTCATTAATTTAGTAAAATCAAGAATATGTTTCTTCCCCTCCCGCCTCATTACCAGCTGTGAAGCTGTAAAACTTGAATCAGCATTTGATTTTGAATTAAACATTTTCTTGAAAGATGACATCATGAGATCGTTAATAAGCCCACAATGAAATGTTCTGTGGTTAATGTGCAGCACCGAAGAGGTGGTTCTCGCGGCTGAAACAACCAAATATCTGTGGTCGCACAGTGGCAGACACGATATTTAAACAATCTATGGGCGACATGTATGATCGGGCTTTTCGCCCGTTTTTTGGCGTATACTGCGCCTAACAGCCCGAATCCCGCTGTCGAACGCGGGGATTCAGTGTTAGGCGCAGTGTTCGCCATTTTTCAGCTGGCCCCACATGAAGGGGCGGGCAGGGGCAGGTGGGGGGCGGGGGGTAGGCTTTCCCGGGGGGGGAAACGCGGCGGGGCTCGTATATTTCCGAGGCATGCGTTGGCGAGTCGGAAAAAGCGAGGGCAGTGCAGCGCTCGGCACCCCGACGGGCAGACCGGGTTTTTTTTTGGTCTAAACCCTCCGGCAGAGGTGAAGTGAAGCAGGTTTCCGAACATGCGAGGAAGCAGATAGAAGATTACGACAAAAAATCTCGGCGCTCCGCTGTGCAGCAGGAGTATGATTCCAAAAAAAATCCCCTTTTTTTAAAGGGGGAAAAACGGGTGTCAGAAAAGAGCAAAAACGTAAAAAATAAAAAATAATTAAAAAAAAAAAAAACCCCTTTCCTGAACTCTAGAAAAGGGGGCCCAATTTTTCAAGGTTTTGATATTGTAAATTGCCGGGAAAAAAAACAGTAATTCAAAAATTTTGAAAAAAAAAACCCATTCTTTATTGGTTGTTAAATTTAAAAACCCGCCATCAGAATAGGAGCGGGCTGTGAACCATTAAAAAACCCATGGGGAAAGGGTTGGGCCCAATTTAGAAATTTCCCCCGGCGGGATAATTTTAAAATACAGTTAAAAAAAACAGAAAAGAAACTGATTGGCTGAGTAGCGGGGGCTTTTCTAGCTCGGCCAATAAGGGAAAAGGAGCGACCAAAGGGCCCATTCTAGGGCTATGGAAAGTTTAGACCCAAAAAGAATCCCCGGCGGGGTAAATTTAAAAAAAAAGTAAAAAAAACAGAAAAAAGCTGGGTTGGCTGAGCTAGCGGGTGCTTGGTCTAAAACCCAAAAAAACCCCCCAATTTAGAAACGCAGATATTCTCCCTTATAGTCTATGGAGAGATGGGGGCACGAAAAAACTCGGCGCTCGCGCCTTTTTGGGATGAAGTATTAAAACAAAAAATTAAATTTTTTTTAAGTGTTTTTTAAAAATTTTTTAGTTTAAAAAGTCGAAAAACCCTTTTTTACAAATAAAGGTTCATAAACCCCAATAACGCGTTTGTCGCCGAGAAACCCCGCTACATAGGGAATTGCAATAGAGGGGGAATCGCCGGGGGAAAAACAGTAAATTTAAAAAAGTTTAAGCCCATTTCATTGGTCGGCATAAAACCCGCCAATCAAAAGGGGTTAAAAAGTGGGCAAGGGCCATTATACCCTAGGGAAAAATTTGGGCCAATCAGAATGGAGCGACAGTGGCCCATTCTAACCTAGAAGGATATTAACCAATCAGAATAGGAGGACAAAGCCCCTTATACCCTAGGGAAATTTGGCCCAACAAAACAAGGCACAGTTCAAAATACATAAAAAGACAAAAAGAGGATTGGGTGAGCAGGGGTCTGGAATCCCACCAATCAAGCGCGAGCAAATTTTTTCCCTTTTATAGTCTAGGGAGAGGGGGCGCTCTAAATTGGGCCTCATCCGGGGGATAAGTATTAATCAAAAAATTTTTTTTATAATGAAAACATTATAGATAAAAGCAGAACCCTTTCTTTAAAAAAAACATTTAAAAAAAACCCAACAAGGGTTTGCGCGAGACCGACCTACATGGGAAATTGAAATAGAGAGAACGCCGGGAAATACAGTAATTCAAATTTTTTAAGCTATTTCTTTGGGTGGGCATAAACCACCAAATCAAATGGAGCGAAATGTCCCATTATAACATATGGGAAGAATTGACCAAAGAAAAAGGAGCAAAAAATTTGTCCCATTATACCCTAGGGGGAAAAAATTGACCAATTTTTCCAAGGGGACTTTTCAAAATACTAAAAATAAAAAACCTGATTGGTTGAAGCGGCGGGGGCTCGCCCAGTTTAGCCAATCAAGCGCAGTACTTTCTCAAAAAGGTTCTGGGGGAAAAAAAAATTTAGCGTCTTTGTTTGGTAGTTAAAAGGGGCGCCTTTATTTCCCAAAGGGGGAGAGCGAGCGACGCCCTAGGGGTTTTCAAATGCAATTAAATCAAACTGTCAGGGCCCCAGATTTCACGGCCATGGGGCAAAGCCCCAGAACAACGAGGTCTCCTTGGTTCCCCCTCTTTTCGTCTGGGGCGAACGCCAACAAATGAGATCTGATTCCCCTTTTGTATCGTTTTTTTGCCAATTGCCCCTCCCCAAAAAAAATATATTTGCTGATACAGCATAGTTTGAAAAGTACTATCCACACAGTTTTTCTGGGAAAGCTTTGTTTAATACAGGGGAAATACATTCTTTTTAATCATTGAACGTAAGCATTGCTGCTGTTTTGTACTTTGGTTTAATTGAATTTATATGATTAATAAAATATCGAGTTCTATTTGGAATATAACATTTCTTTCTGCTTTCATAATGTTAAAACCGTCCCCAAATTTTTTTTAAAACCCTCCCAGGGTTTTTTTTCCCCGGGTGTGGATGTCGAAACAAATGTTCAAGTGTTCTTTATGCCATGTTAGTCTGCTTTTGCTTAAGCTATCTTCTTAATAAGCCACAGGGAATCCATTTTATTGTCTTCAGCATCATTCAGGACAAGTATATCCTGAAGGTAGTTCTCTTGCAAAAAACAGTGCATTTCAAGCCTATAATATCTGATATAATCTGGTCAAGGGGAATAGGTATAGAGAATGATTCATGCAAATAGTATATAGACAGTTTCTAGATATAATCAATGGATATGAAAAGTACAAACAGAGTTCTAATGTTTTCAATCAATTCCCACACCTGACAATGGTAGTTTCATGGCTTGGGCCTGTTTTGCTGAATTTGGTCCAGGGCGTAGTGCCACCATTGAGGAACACTGAATTGTGAAGCAAACCAGGAAAATCTTAAAAATGTCAAGACTATCAATGAGCTGAATCTCAAGAAAATGTGTACACAAGTTGTTCTACCAAAGAATGGTTAAAGATGAGTAAGGCCATGTTCACACGGCTTAAAATGGGCCGTATTTCGGTCCATAATTACGGAGTGCGCCTATTACGGGCCAAAAACGGCCCATTCATTACGGTAGTTCACAGTTCTCATAGAGAACTATGGATTACGTCTCCTCTCCCCGCCCGGCGAAGCCGCCGGGCGGGGAGATAATTGACATGTGAATTACTAGCCGCAAATACGCGCCGCTAGCAATTCAAGTCTAACGGCCGGCGAAGTGCCGGCCCCCTGCTCAGTCCCCCGCTCCCGCCCCGCCCCGGTCACACGGCGTAATTGCGGGGCGTAATTACGCCCTGCAAATACACCGTGTGAACATAGCCTAAAGTTAAAAGTTTTGAATGGCCAAGTAAAAGTCCCAACCTTAATCCAATAGAAATCTTGTGGAAGGTCCTGAAGTGTGCAGTTTATTGGAGGACACCCACCGATATAACATAGTTGTAGCTCTATGGAGGAATGGGATAAAATTCCTTCAAGCCGATATGTAGGACTAATCGATAATTACCGAAATCATATAGATGCAGTTATTGCTGCACAAGGGGGTCTTACCAGATAAAGAGAAGGGAAGTTCACACACTTACGGTATATAGTCTGATCTACAGATGATGAATTCACATATACTATAGGTTACAAAACCTAATTTCGGGACCTCACTATTTAACATCAAAGGACTAAGCAGACAATTATCACTTATATGGTTACCTAATGGCAATGCATCCTGTAAGGAAGTATACCCACTGCTAAATGTATTTATTTGTTATTAAACTATGCTTAAAGCAGAATACGATGTAATAATATATATAAAATATGCAGTATTATGCAAACTGGTGTTTATATTTTGTACTGCTGTGTTTCAATTTGTAATTAGGACTGATCCTTTCTGATTATATTCAGAATACTGTTTGTGCAGCCTTTAAAATAAACCTAAAGAAAGGTATTTGATGCTGTAAATCCTGTTGTTCCAATTTGGGCGAGGATGTAGACACAGTGGGAGGCATGTATGCAAATAGGTGCATTGTACAAAGTGTATAATGCGTCTGAATTTATGAAAGTGGTGTTTCTTGCCCTCATAAATGGTGTGTAAAGTTCAACGCGCCTCGCCTTTGTGTTTGGCGCATTACGAACTTTGGTGCATTAGTAATGAACCGAACATGTGTATAGGCTGGACATAGAAAATAAAGTTATTAGAATAGCATGTCAGTGAACAGAAACTATGTGGTGTACTGGCTTTTGCCATATGTAGAACAAAGGGTGAGAGCAGCAAAAATAAATGTTAACACTGATCATCATCTGATAAAAATGTATTTAATTTAATGTAGTAAAAAATAAAAAATGAAAAAATTTGAACAACAGCATCAGTGGGTTATTTAATGTAAAATTTCTTTTAGATTCTATTAATTTGAAATACATTTTAGAGGAGATATTTTTATATTTTTGGGATAGTATATATTTTTATATTAATTTTATATGACAAAATATTGTATTAAATTTAGATAATTTAGTTTTGTATAGTTTGATAATTATCATAAATTACTTTTTATTGTTGTATTGGTATAAGTTGAGAAATAATTGAAAATTTTTGCCCAAATATTAAATCTAGCTCCACTTCGACTACTCAGGCTCAGGCAGAACACATTGAAATAAGATTGCCTGTTCCAGTAGTCATGTGCCTCATTTGGCCAAGCCACATTCAGAAATATGTGTAATAGTTCGAATGTGGTGCGACACGCCCCTGAACGCCCCTACATGTTTGGCACATTAAAAAGTGTTGAGCTATGAGCCAAACATTGGACACCACTCACTTTGGCACATTTTACTCCATAAAAGAGTGAAAAACCCTTTCATACCTTTCTCCCATTGTGTTTTGTACTTAAGCAAAGGCAATGCTGATGAAGAGTGAATCACATGAAGTAGATAGAAACATAGGTAGGCACCTGGGTAAATAGAGAGATATTATTTAATTTGATTAATTAAGATTTTGTAGGTAGATTTAAAAATATGTATATTTTAACATATCCATAAAATTGTCATAACTGACTGCTAAACTAAGCATTTTACATGCATTGCAGGCAAGTTTGTAAGGTTTGTTTAAGCAGTTCCTATTCACTTTGTGTTCTAGGTTTTAGGATTGTAACCTAGGTAAAAAAACAGTATTTGTACTTTGCTTTCCCTTTTTCATTGCGTTTAATAACTGAAAAAATATCTTAAGCATACTGCTGAGTGAAAATCTTTATTTGAAAAACATCAATTCTCACCTTTGTGTTTATCTATTTTGGGGGCTTAGAACTTAAAGGGGTTTTCTCACCATGCTTTTTCCCAAACAGGTTTTCATCCTCAGAATTGTCAGGCTGTGGGTGGTTCTGTTGCATATTTCACTTCTTCATAACTAGCTCAGACATTACAAAGATATATTTGCAGGAGAATTAATCTTCAGTAAACAAATCTACAAGTTGTCTGATGAGTGCAAATAATTGTTTATCTGTAAACAAAGGCTAAACTCATTAGAGATAATGAGTCTTCCCTGGAATGATCTAATGCTGGCATCACTTCTGAATCTCTGTCTAATCAGGAAGCAAGATATGGATGTAACCAGAGAAACATGTATGAACTAAGTGCAGATAAAATCTCTCTTATCTCAAGGTAAAATCAAAAGACTAATGTCTCTGGAAAAAGTTTTCAATTACCTGTCCCTACATGTGGAAAGCTAATCTGTGTAGTGAGAAAACCCTTTTAAGTTTTATTACATGTATCCACTCACCTCCTTTTCATAATATTTTGAATATTACAATTGATTAAAATATATTCTTACTCTTTACAGATAACCCAAGTCTTGTGAGCTATGCTCCAGTTGGTATCAAAGTATTAGATATGAATGACAACCCACCACATATTGCAAATGAAGATGCTGTTGTGTGTGAGAATGGAAGACCTGGGCAGGTGACTATTTTACATGGTATTTTCTTGACCACAATTTTACAATGAAGAGTATTCTCATTATCAATGTTATAAATATATAAGGGATTGTGCATTAGTGTATAATTTATTTGTAGACATTTCTTTTGGTGCTGTAAAAAGGTTCAATCTCCAGAGGCGACTAGTCTTTTTATCTATCTGAATCTGTGAAAAAGTTAATTTCACCAACTGATTTTAGCAGACTCCCCTACCATCTGCCTTCTGCTATATTTAGTATACTGTGCTTAGGGTGAGTTGTATTTAATGTTGCACATGGTAAATAAAGAATACTATCAGGCAGATGTCTGGTGAGTGGGATTTTATGCAGTACAGTATGGTGTGATGCATTAAACCCCACTCATCATCTTCTTGGTACTATGCTTAGTATAATGTGCTGCTGATGAGTTGGATTTAATGTTTAGTAGCAGGCAGATGTCTAATGAGGGGGATTTAGTGCAGCACTGTACAGTATATTGTTTTGCACTAAACCCCACTCGTCATCTGCCTGCTACTATACTTGGTATACTGGGCTGCTGATCAGAGGTGTCTATTGGAGCAGAGAGTATATAAAATATAGTAGCAGGCAGATGTCTGATAACGGGGATTTAGTGCAGCATTGTACAGTATGCTCTATTGCACTAAACCCCACTCATCATCTGCCTGCTACTATATTTAGTATACTGGGCTGCTGATAAGAGGTGTTTATTGGAATAGAGAGTATATAAACTAGAGTAGCAGGCAGACGTCTGATAATGGAGATTTCATGCAGCACCACATGCATTCTACTATACTTGTGTACTGGGAAATAGATAGATCGGGAGGAGTGATTTTCTCCAGTGCCCACACGATGGAGGTAGCAAGATGAGAGCTGCTTCATCTCTTTACTGTCACAGAAACAGTTCAGTACACACACTTCATGGACTAGTACTCATTTATGGTGAGATAAAAAAGTGAAAAAATAACACAAAATGGGAAATTATTTACTCAAAAACATAAACACAAGGCCATACTTACAGCTCAAAGGCCAGTAGGAGGCAACACAAGCCCTTGTGCTACTTGGGAAATATATAACAAGTGCAGAAAACTAATGAGCAGAATCTCATCCACTAGGAGGGCAATTGAATGATAAAAGAAAACTGCACATTGAATAAGTACCAGTTCATACCAGTATGCAGAAAAGTCACAATATAATACAGGGGAGACTGCAAAAATGCAAAAATACTGCTAAGACAACCACTTATTCTATTAATGAGGGGGTGGTTGCTATTATTATAACTGCTTATAGATAAGGTGACACAAAGTATGTGTGATACACCATGCTGGCTTGTAACCTATGACACCTCTACTATTTGATTGAGCAGGATACCTAGCACATTTCAGGTATCCAATGCAAAATACTAACACCCTCTGCTCCCCTGTATTAAGGACAAAAAATGACATACAGCTAAATTATTCACACCAGTATACAAGAAAGCCACAGTATAACTCAAGGTGAAACTGCACAAGTGCAAAAATACTGATAAGACAACCACTCACATGCCTACCACGCCTGAGGTTGGTGGTTGCTAGTATTACAATTGCATATAGAAAAGGTGATACAAAGGGTGCCACTTTTACAGATACTGGTTGGGCGGGCTGCCGAGCACATTTCAGGTGTTCAACACTAAATACTGACACCCTCTGATCCCCAGTATTTAGGGCAAAAAATTACATATGGAAAAAATATCAAATATTAAGAAAAACCAGACTTGGCAGAGAAAAAAAAAGATGATGACAAGAGACAAGGAGAGTCAGGAGGTGAAGAAACTGATGACTACAGCCATATCTTAAGCAATGTAATGAGCATGATGAGACAGCAGGAAGCCAAGTGATAGATCAGGGAGCACATTTCTATTGTGTCACAGGATAGAGGGAGCCAGGAGTCAGCTAATCCATCCCAAGACTAAGAGAAAGAGAGAGACTGTCATAGGGAAGTCAGATAGAGGTTCTGTCTACACACTCAATGAACTTATTGTACTCACAGTCAAACAAACTTTGAAGGTGTAAGGGGTTAGAGTTGTACTTGTGTTAGAGGGGGTGTGGTGTGAGAGTTGGGTGCCATGGGAGACCACTCGGAGGGGCAGGCAGTTAAGAGTTAAGGGGACAGTTAGTAGCTCAAGCAGTTTTGGGCCTGTATGTGTGTTAGTACTGTTAGGTTGTTATGGGAAACTAGGGGGATAGGTGGCCTGGTTATAGCAGACACAGGGTTAAACACTCCAGAGCTTAGCTTGTGTTTGTAGTGCATTGAGTCAGCAGGAGCCTAGCAGCCAATCAGTGAGCTTGGGAGGTGGATCTGAGCTGGGGGTTCTGCTGCTGTGGGAGGGATTATTGTGTGACTACACAGAGTCTGAATGAGGAGTGAGCCCCTCAGGAAGGAGACTAGAGGACATGAGGGGAGGAAGATTCCTGTGGTTGTCATTCATAGAGAGGCCAATGAGGCCATGCACTAGTGTATAGTAGAGAGTTGAAGCAGAAAACCGGGAGAGGCCGGGGAAAAGTCCCAACTTCCAAAGGGAGAGAGTGTCCGGTGAAGACACCGACCCGGGTAGCAGCGGGAGAAGGACAGCAGGAGGCCTGATTCCTAGTAGGACAAGAGAAAACTGAGAAAAGGGTCAGGTACAACAGTGAGGAGGAGAAAGTGAGAAATGAGAGCACCTCGTAAGCTGTGTGTGACTGATGAGACTGCTGGATGTCAGGACACAAGATTACTGGATATTCTGCATACAGTGATGGAAAGTCAGAAGTAAAAGCCCTATTAATCATGGATCATTATGTGTCTCAAGTTATTACCGCCGATGCACCACAAGTCCCACACTACACCTCTCCCCGCAAGACCAAGAGAACCTGGGTGAGGTTGGTTGCTATGGGCAACAGTCAGATGCAGTTGGGACGCTGCCATAACCACTGCTATCATCATCCATTGCAAAGGCAGGAGCGGGCAGGCAGCAACAACACTCCCACTGGTCTACACACTGCGGTAGTGAGTAGTGCCTGGTCACAACTTATCAAATAGTCTAAAAAAAATGGGAATCTCACAAGAGAAAATGCAAATGCATCCACTTTTTTTAGAACAACTAAGGATTCTCTTGAGGGATCGAGAGAAGGGGAATTATCAGAAATAACAAAGGATAGAGCCCTTCAAATGAATAATTTATCCTCTTATAGACTAACGGAAGATCAAAAACAGGTGTTGGCATATGGTTTTACGTTTACTCCCATGCCCAAATTTAATGAGTTTGTATGGGTAAAATATATTAATCTCTTTACTAGAAGATTGGCTTTACATAAATATCATAAAATGAAAAATAATGATGAGCAAACCTTTAGGAAACTAGAGGAAAAAACATTGGGTGATCTTGAACAATTGCAGGGGAAAGGGGAAGGAGACCCCATAATTCTAGATATACCCTTGACTAATTTGAAACCAAAATCTAGGAATTCACCTCCGATATCACAATATAATTTATTGGACATGTTTGTGGAAGTAGTAATGCAAGATATAAAGAAACTAGCACTCAGACGACAACCGTCTTCTTTAAATTTAAAATGGGAGGAACAATTAGCTATTGCACAATTACAATCTAACAGGGAGATAGTAATCAAACCCAGTAACAAGGGTGGTAATATTGTCATCTTAAATAAAAGTGACTATAGAGCAATGGTTGAGAGAATACTTGATGATTCAGAAACCTATGAGAGGCTTTCAAAAAATCCAACCAATGAATATTTGAAGGAATTAAAAAGGATTTTGGACTGGGGAACTGAGAAAAAAATTAATTACTGAGGATGAGAAGAAATTTATGTTAAATGTGAATCCTACTATTGCTACCTTTATGCATTACCAAAAGTGCATAAAGAGGTTGTGTCAATACCAGGAAAACCGATAGTCTCAGGTAGAAATAATTTAACACAAGGACCTAGCACGTATGTTGACCGTATACTGATGCCCTTTGTCACTGGCCTTCCTTCGTATCTTTAAGATATGAAGGATACTGTGATGAGAATTAATGATTTAGTAATGAGTGAAAGTACACTTCTTGCAAGTTTAGACGTAGAAGTCCTATACAGTAACATCAGACATGACCCTGGCCTGAAAGCAATCAAGTATTTTTTGAACACAAGAGGTACACAATTTATGAACATAATGATTTAGTTCTACAGTTATTGGATTTTGTTTTGACACATAACTATTTTTTGTTTGATGGTACCTTTTATCACCAGATAAAGGGAGCAGCCATGGGCCCAGTCTGGTTCTGTTTTTTTTTTTTCTCTCTCTCTTCCCCCATCTCCTCCTGCTTCCTCTGCCCCCACCTTGTCCCTCATTTTCCATGTGTCTTGCAATGATGATAGGTATTGATCACATGAGGCCACAGTTTCTATTTAACAAATTGGGATATATGTATATTGTTTCTGTACATGAAGAGTTTGTTGGCAACTGAATCATATAATATATGCACTTGCGTTGCTGTGGCGAGACGCAACTCGGGAGTGGATTGCCATCTATTTATGTATACATCTATTTATGTATAGATTTGTTGTTTCTGCTCGCTGTGTAGACTTTGTGCTAATTTTGAATACAGTATATGCAATACAGATGTATGCAGGTACAATAGAGTGTGAATGTACTGACATTTTTGCATGCTCCCATTGTGGCTTAATGAATTAGGTAACTAGCCGTGATCTGTAAGAAAGAATCTTTAATGGGGAAGGTGGGAGGTCAAGTTGAGGGAGGGAGGGCAGGCTAACCATATGGCCTGTAGCTTTATTAAAATGAATATGTATATTACATACAGAGGAGAAGTGGTTTATGGGAAGAGACTAAGACAATAGTGTACAGTACAATGGAGTATGTATTCCCAATGAATATGCATATTAGATATGGAGGAGAAGGGGTTCATGGGAGGTGATAAAGCTGGTAGTGTGCTGTGGAATGTAACACCTATTCTGCTTAGTCCGTTCTAGCTGATCCAGGCAGACGCTATTATATGAGAGAAATTGGACAGAAGTCCATCACAGTCAGGGCAGATATCTCCATTGATACAGTACGCAGGCGTGGGCAGCATGGTAAGATAGGGCGCAAGCCCGCTATGGAGATGGTGAACTTGTCTGAGGAATGTTGTTTATGGGAGCATGGTGGCAGTGGCAGCACATAGTATCTGTATGCATGCAGAAGAGCAAAAGGGGGAATGGGTTTTGTGGATTCTCTGATGGTTAATTGGTGAGCACCTGTATAGCGTGTGTACCTAACATGTACCTAACCATAAAAGGAAATGAGCTTAGACCACATGGGACCGGACCTCTAACCCCTGATGAAGCCAGTTTAGCTGGTGAAACATGTTGGGGAGGTCAGGCATGACATTTTAAATTGTGATTTCTCACCTCTGTCTACAAGTGTCACCTGCTGCAGAGGGTATCACCAGGAAACCTTATATATTTTATGTCCATTAGATTAAGGATGACTGTCCAAGTAGGATGCTTGGGATCCCTTACTGGAGTTAGTAAATTACTGTATATATAAGGTTTTCCTGTTAATAGGTGGTGTTCCACCAGACTTGATAATAGAAAAGGAGTAGTGTTGAGCGATTACGTTGGCTATCGACATCGGGCGATAGTCGATAGTCGGCCACCATCGATAAGGTTTTTCGATAGTGAGCAGTCGATTATGAGCGATGACCATTAAAGTCTATGGGAGAGCAACAACACCTTCATTCTTACACCCAAACAGGGCTGGAGAAGCTGGAATTAACATCCACAACAGTCAAATGGATATGTGCTACATCTTAGGCAACACACTTAGGTTATAAAAGCCACAGAAAAAAAAAACACACACCATTCACTATCCCTGTCTTGTACCACAGCATGACCCTTAAACCTGCATCACCCACAAATTAAAAAGTGCCAGAAGGCAGTATGATTTGAACCATTATCTTACTTGAACTGGACATTGAATATCCCTGTCCTGGAACGCAGCATGAGCCCCAAACCTGCATGACCCCCAGATTTAAAAGTGCCGGAAAAAGGAGTCTTTCAACCACCATTTTAGTTTCACTGGACATTGACTATACCTGTCCTGGGCCACAGCATGAGCCCCAAACCTGCATGACCCCCACATTTAAAAAGTGCCGGAAAAAGGAGTCTTTCAACCACCATTTTAGTTTCACTGGACATTGACTATACCTGTCCTGGGCCACAGCATGAGCCCCAAACCTGCATGACCCCCAGATTTAAAAAGTGCCGGAAAAAGGAGTCTTTCAACCACCATTTTAGTTTCACTGGACATTGACTATACCTCCTGGGCCACAGCATGAGCCCCAAACCTGCATGACCCGCACATTTAAAAAGTGCCGGAAAAAGGAGTCTTTCAACCACCATTTTAGTTTCACTGGACATTGACTATACCTGTCCTGGGCCACAGCATGACCCAGGGCCGGAGTTACAGTGGGTGCGGTGAGAGCCCAGGCTGGCGTCCGTCATCTATTAACACGCAGGTTAAAATGCCCTGATGACGCAGCAACGAAAACTGTCGTGCTGAAGCAGAGTGCGGAAGCGGAAGTGTGAGAACTCCAGCCTTCCTCAGTACACAGTCAATACCTGGGTAGCGCTTGCCCCTCCGTATGAGTGTGGACCAATTGAGCTTCACTTGGAAATACTGGTGGTTAACGCTCCTGTTACACCCAGGTGCCCTTTATCTGGCATTCTTTTTCTCATTTACTCAACGTGCTGGAGGAAATGGTCTCTGTACTTTGTTCTCTGTCCGTGCTCCATACTCCATGTCCTCTGAATAACCTACATCTGGTCAAGTTTTCCTGTACCTCCCTTGTACAATTCAGGAATTTTTTTAACAGCTATTTTGTACATGCAAGTTTTTTAGTACTTTAATTCTAGAAAACACATTTTTAAAATCAGATGGAATCCCACCATGTCTTTGTTTCTCTTTTTTAATTGTATTAATTGGTTGGCTCAATAAAGGGATTGATAGCTATGTTAAAGATCTTGCAAAAACAAGTCATTTTGCAATATGTGTCCATTAACAGTGTCCTACCTATTCCTGTTTCTGACAGCACAATCACCTTGACCACTCTTGACCATTGTGAAGAACAAATGTCTGTTAAAAC
>JAODAL010031004.1:0-49092 GCA_025379985.1 Phyllomedusa bahiana | reverse complement strand
GGTTGAGATCTGGGATGGCTATGCCACTTCAGGACCTTGAAATGCTTCTTACGAAGACAGTCCTTCGTTGCCCTGTTGGTGTGCTTGGGATCATTGTCATGCTGAAGACCGAGCCACGTTTCATCTTCAATCCCCTTGCTGAGGGAAAGGAGGTTTGCACTCAAAATCTCACGATTCATGGTCCAATTCATTCTTTCATGTATACGGATCAATTGTCCTGGTCCCTTTGCAGAGAAACAGCTCCAAAGCATGATGTTACCACCCCCATGCTTCACAGTTGGTATGGTGTTCTTTGGATGCATTCAGCATTCTCTCTCCTCAAAACACCATGAGTTGTGTTTCTACCAAATAGTTCTTCTTTGGCTGGGGCCCCAGACATGTACTGGCTTAAGCAGGGGGGACACACCTGGCACTGCAGGATCTGAGTCCCTGACAGCGTAGTGTATTACTGATGGTAGCCTTTGTTAAGTTGGTCCCAGCTCTCTGCAGGTCATTCACTAGGTCCCACTGTGTGGTTCTGGAATTTTTGCTCACCGTTCTTGTGGTCATTTAGACCCCACAGGGTGAGATCTTGCATGGTGCCACAGAACGAGGGAGATTATCAGTGGTCTTGTATGTCTTCCATTCTCTAATTATTGCTCCCACAGTTGATTCATACCAAGCTGCTTGCCTATTGCAGATCCAGTCTTTCCAGCCTGGTACAGGGATACAATTTTGTTTCTGGTGTCCTTCGACAGCTCTTTGGTCTTCACCATAGTGGGGTTTGGAGTGTGACTGTTTGAGGTTGTGGACAGGTGACCTTTATACTAATAAACAAGTTCAAACAGGTGCCATTACTACAGGTAATGAGTGGAGGACAGAGGAGCCTCTTAAAAAGAAGTTACAGGTCTGTCAGAGCCAGAAATGTTACTTGTTTGTAGATGACCAAATACTTATTTTCCACGATAATTTGCAAATAAATTCTTTCCAAATCAGACAAAGTGATTTTCGGGATTTGTTTTCTCATTTTGTCTCTCATAGTTGAGATCTACCTATGATGTCAATTATAGGCCTCTCTCATCTTTTTAAGTGGGAGAACTTGCACAATTGGTGGCTGACTAAATACTTTTTTTCCCCACTGTATATAGAAAATCTAAATATTCATAATTAAAGGAGTTGTCTCCCTACAGAGTTTCAAAGGATGCATGAATGAAATACTCTGCCACTTCCTGGTTCAGACTGACTAATTTGCATACAGCTTGTGCTGGTACAGCTCCCTGCTGTGCTGTGCTTTCAGTTGCTAATGAGATCAGATTAGCTTCTCAAACTACTACCAGGACTTCTAATCTGATCCCTCAAACAAAAGCCCTAATTACAGTGCTGTTTATTTTACATAAATCAGCTTTTTACTGTCAGCGCAAGGACACTGCCATGACCTGTGTGATGACTTTCACTCACTGCTATCTCATAGAACAAACAGCAGGGGGAGAATTGTTTACAGGTCAGTTACTGGGGGAATGAAATAGCAGGGAGGTCATAAATTCACTTGTATCTCCTTAGGGAAAACAGAGGAAACAAAGCAAAATATTTGGAAAATGTCTTTATTTTGTGTTCCCTACAATTTGAAAGCTATTCTTTGTAACGAGACAACCCCTTTAAATCTAATCTGTGGTTCGTACCATGTGGAGAGCTTGTACCTTGCATCAATATTCAGAAACCTTCTCTGTTGAGGAAAGCCTTCTTGCCACTATTCATTTTATGCACCCTTGCAATGCCAAACACTTTAAACTATGGTAGATATATCTCCGAGTATATGTCTCAAAAATGTTTTGAGATGTTATGTCATTGCATGTCACCCCATATATGTGTTCTCACATTCTACTCTTGATTGTTCATGTCATATAACCCACAAATGTTACATTGCAAATCATGCATTTTCTAGCATAGGCAACAGCATCACTAACAGTTCAAAAAACCTTGTATGTGATGAATATTGTCATCTAGTAAACCTTCTACTATCTTAGTTTGGAAAGTCACTTTGCAGCAAAAAAAGTGTCTTATGCCACAGTTAAAGAAAATCATGCCTGTGTAGCCAAGTATGCTGTCTATCATGTGTACTAACCAGTAGTGTTGAGCGATTTTTATCGACAAAGTTGAAATCGGCAAGGTTTTTATGGTGATCGAAATTTCCAGATCATGCGATAATTAAGGTTAAAATCTGTGCATCATCTATTAAGATCGCGCCTTTTTCGGCGCTTCCTGTAATTTTGGCGGCCAGCAAATCAGATTACAGAATAGAGCAGGGTGAGATGTGTGTGCGACGTCATGACTGGGATGTGTATGGTTGCGAATGGCTGGAAAAATCACATGACCTCGTTTTACATAGAACAGGGTTTTCCTGTTTCAGCCTCAGTGTCTCTCAGCGTCTCATAGGGATAGGACCTGCGCTCTGCCTGTGGCCAAAAAAGCTCAGCGAAATTAGTCTATTTCTGCAAAGAGAAACCTCTACTATTAGCTGTGATCCTTCCAATTTAGTTAGATTAGAGATTTGAAAAGTTTATGTAGTTGTTAGAGAATTTTTAAAGCACAGTCTACCGCTGAAATTCACGGCGGTGGGAGCGGGAGGGGGGTTGGGGGGGCTCCGGCGGATTGCGGCGAACACAGACAAGCTCTATCTATAAGAACACTGGATAAAGTTCCAAGGACTTAGTGTTAGACATTGTAGTGGAATATCCTTTAGTATTAACGTTTGCTATTGAATATTTCCTGGATATTGGGCGCCTGAACTTATATTGGATAAACATCATTTCTAGTAACCTGCAGGTCTCTTTGTTACCTGCAAAAACTCCACTTTTATTATCAGTATACATTTCAGATAGGTGTTCAATTTTACCCATTACCCTGTGACTGTTGATATTATCCACCTTGCCTTAAATTACAATCCAGCATCTTGTAGTCACACAGGTTGTTTGTTGCAAAAATACCGTGTATGTACAGAAAAAATCACGTTACAGTGTTTTTTGACTTGTGCCGCAACCCAGCACTGTTCATTGAGCAGCATCTACGTAAATCTTTAAAACAGCAAATTTCTATATTCACCACAGGTGAATTGAAGGTGCAAAAAATTACCGTTTATTATATCAAAACATAACAGTTACGTGTTTTTTTGACTTTTGCGGCTCCAGCACTGTTCATTGACGCGAGATCTTGTAAATCTTAAAACAGAATTCTTATTCACCACAGGTGAATGACAAGGTGCAAAATATACCGTTTATTTTATCAAAAACATAACAGTTACGTGTTTTTTGATTTCTTTTTGCGCAACCAGCATCTGTTCATTGACGCAGCATCTACGTAAATTCTTATACACAGGCAATTCTATATTCACCACAGGTGAATTGAAAGGGTGCAAAAAAATACCGTTTATATATCAAAACATAAAACAGTTACGTGTTTTGTTGACTTTTGGCAACCCAGCACTGTTCATTGACGCCAGCATCTACGGTTAAAATCTTAAAACAGCAAATTTTCATATATTCACCACAGGTAGGGTGTGAATTGAAGGTGCAAAAAAGTACCGTTATATTTTATCAAAAAACATAACAGATACGTGTTTTTTGATTTTGCGCACCCAGCACTGTTCATTGACGCAAGCATCTACGTAAATCTTAAAACAGCAATTCTATATTCACCACAGTTGAATTGAAAGGGCAAAAAATAACCGTTTATTATATCCCAAAAAATAACTTTACGTTTGTTTTTTGACTTTTGCGCACCAAGCATGTTCATTAGCAGCATCTACGTAAATCTTAAAAACAGCAATTCTATATTCACTACAGGTGAATTGAAAGGTGCAAAAAATACATTTATTATATCAAAACATAACAGTTACGTGTTTTTTGACTTTTGCGCACCCACCACTGTTCATTTACGCAGCAGATACGTAAATCTAAAAAAAGCAATTCTATATTCACCACAGGTGAATTGAAAGGTGCAAAAAATACTGTTTTATTATATCAAAAAAATAACAGTTACGTGTATTTTGATTTTGCACACCCAGCACCTGTTCAATTGACGCAGCATCTACGTAATCTTAAATCAGCAATTCTATTATTCACCACAGGTGATTGAAAGTGCAATAAAAATACCTTTTATTATATCAAAAAATAAACATGATACGTGTTTTATTACTTTTGCCGCACCCAGCACGTCATTGACGC
Organism: Phyllomedusa bahiana; assembly: GCA_025379985.1. Taxonomy (NCBI): domain Eukaryota; kingdom Metazoa; phylum Chordata; class Amphibia; order Anura; family Hylidae; genus Phyllomedusa; species Phyllomedusa bahiana. The sequence continues at coordinate 44,893 of JAODAL010031004.1, read as the reverse complement.
AGCAAGCAGTACGTAAAATCCTTAAAACAGCAATTCTATATTCCACCCCAGGTAATTGAAAGGTGCAAAAAATACCGTGTTATTATTATCAAAACATAAAGTTACGTGTTTTTTTGAACTTTTGCACACCCAGCACTGTTCATTGACGCGAGCATCACGTAAATCTTAAAACAGCAATTCTATATTCACCACAGAGTGAACTTGAAAGGTGCAAAATACCGTTTATTTTATCAAACTTAACAGCAGTTAAGTTTTTTTTGACTTTTGCGCACCAGCATGTTTCATTGGACGCAGCATCTAGTAAATCTTAAAACAGCAATTTATATCACCCAGGTGAAATTGAAAGTTGCAAAAAAATACTTTTTATTATACCAAAACATACAGATACGTGTTTTTTGGGACTTTTGCCAGTCCAGATTTGTTGATAAGACACCTTGCAAGTTTTTAAATTTGAATCCAGCAATTTTGTTTTGATTAGAGGGATTTGAGAATTGCTGTGATTTGCCGTCTTTTTAATAAGAGACTTTCCAAAACTATTCCATACCTTCTCAAATTTTTATATTTCTGAACATGGAGCGAAATGCAGGTGGTAAGCGAGCAAAGAGGGGGGTAGCACATGGAGGTAGAGGTAGAGAGAAGGTGCTCCTTCAGTGCTGGCGACAACACGCATGCCAGCGGATCGTCAGTTGCAGGACCGTCAGGCCTGTCATCGCTGGGTCAGGGCCCTGTGAATCTAAGTAACGAACATCGTCGCCAATCTGTCCTTCAGTGGTTAATGCAACCTGCATCTAGCAGTCTTACCTCCTCGTCCTCGCAGTCACGGCCACAAATGTCGTCATCAGCATCATCAGCACCCGTCCAACATGAAGCAGCCCAAATGTAACTCGTGTACCCACCACTGTGGATAATCCATTTGTCTGAAGACCTCTTTGATGGACAAAATGCGGTTGGGGTCAGAAGGCATGTTAAAAGATCAAGAGGATGATTTTAGTCTGCTCTGACGCCCAGTTACTGATGCCATCAGAGGAGGTGAAGGAAGCCGGTCAATCGGCAAAATCCACGGGCGGTCGGCAACGCCTTGCAGTGCCCCTTGCTTGTAGCCCGCAGCTTCTGGATGCAGAAAGTCAGGACGACCAAGTCACCTGTGTTGATGATGATGATGATGACGACATTGCGGATCCATCCTGGTCTTTTCCGCAGAATTTGCTTGCGAGCGCTTCATCAGTGGACGAGGAGGAAGACGATGGGGTAGTGTCAATTAGGGTTCCCGCCACAAAAAGGGAGAGGGCGGTCGCAGAAGTCCGCTGATATGATTCCGCCAGCCACGGTCAGCGCAAACCCCGCTTATCGCCGTCAAAAAGGTCCAGGACCTCTCAAGCCTGGGCCTTCTTTGAGCAAGCCTCTGATTCACCCAGCGATGTCATATGCCGCCTTTGCCGTAAACGCATAAGTAGAGGCAAGAAACTTAAGTGGTTAACCACCACCAACATGTCGAGTCACATGCAGCGAATGCAGTGTTGAAATGGAGGGAACACTTGGATAAAAAAGCCAGACCGACGCCGGGCCTCCAACCACTGTCAACACCTCTGTTCCGCCTTCTCTCCCCGCCACCACATGCGTTCCTCAGCTGCCTCCATGTCTCTCAGAGTCATGATCAGGGATCGCCTTCCGCTTCAGCCCTCCACCGTCGCTTCCGGAGTACACCAGAGACCCATCCCTACCCCTTCTCCTTCCGCCAAGTTTGACGACCTGCACGCCGTTACAGTGGACAGTTCTAGCAGCAGCCTTCTGGTCTTCCAGGTTTGGGCTAGCAGAGAAGAAACACTTTAACCCAAACCATCCAAAGCAAAAGCCTATGTTCGACATTGACAGGCTTTGGCCTTGGAAATGCTTTGCCTTTCTTCAGTCTCGGTGGACACAGATGGGTTCCGCCACGTCATGGCCCTCGCTGCCCCCCCATTACCAAGATGCCGAGCAGGCTTTTCTTTGCCAGAAAAGCGCGTTCCCTGCCCTGGCCAGCCACGTGTCATCTAAATGCCGTTGTCTCGCATCTTGTGTCCGGGAAAAAAAAGTCATTCTCACCACCGCACATGGACTAGTAAGCCGGGCCAAGCCGCATATCTCTGGTGACAGCTCACTGGGTTGAGCTGCGGTGGGAGGTCTCTGGGGGGTGACGGTGGCTTCAGGCTCGGCGCACGCTCTTCAAAACCGCCCAGGGATGGTGCAGGCTCTTTCCCCAAGGTCCTCTGGTGGCATCAGGCGTGCCCAGAGACACCAGGCCGCGTGTTGAAATTAATTCTGCCTTGGAGACAATCCAAACTAAAGGCAGGGCTAGTGGACGCTCTAAGCACACGAGGACACCCGAGCGCTGGCCTGGTGGACAAGAACCTTGTGCCAGGCTAGGTGGGTTGTGCATTAATGGCGCGAAATCTGCTGGCTCCCCCTTAAGATCCGGTAGGCTGGAGCACATCCCTTGCTGGCACATGTCATGAACTTGTCGTCCAGAAATTTCTAAGAGCACCCGGTTCTGGGACTGCCTGCTGAAGAAGGCTCGAGGTTCTGAGTTCGCACTTCCGCCGTTGCACCACTGATTCGTCCGCCTGGGGTCCCGGCGTTGCAGCGTCCAACTCGGCCTCCCCGTCAACCGTTATTGTTGACGTGGCAACACGCTTGGAATTCAACCCTCCACATTGTCCAGCGATTGTGGGCAGCCAGCGCATTGCCATTACGCTGTACGAAGTGACACATGGCCTTGCAAGCAGCGGTGGTACGGACCTCGGGAGTGTTGAACCACCGAGAGTGGAGGCAGGTGAAAGAGCTCTGCACCATCCTTGCCACGTTTTGAAGAACACCAAAATGTGAGTCAGAGCTGGACATTGCCCTTGTAATGCATGACTTGTGGTGATCATAGTTCTGGGAACGATCGTTGGGACACTCTGAAACAACAGGCTCCCGCCTAGCGAACGGAGGAGGAGACGGACCACAGAAGATGCGGACACGGAGCTTTCGCTCCGTCAAAATCCACAGGCCCGACAGTTTACAATTTCATCGGTCTATCATTAGGGAAGTGGTTCGGGGTCCAGAGATAGTGCAAGGTGGCGCATCACTCTCAGGGTTGCATCATCTCAGGCAAGTCAGGGGCTGTTGATGATGCTGTGCCGGTGGGGCAGCGGAGGAGGAGGAGAGGAGGAGGTGGAGGTATTCCTAGACACGATGTTCGGACATCCCTGCCCTTGGAAAGGGCGTTGGCGCGAATTTGTGGGCGGAGGAGGAAGTGAGGAAGATAAGTTGCTATGGTGCCCCTCGACCCAGAAGAGGGCTTGGGAAATCCAGTGGCTCCATCTCTACATGAAGTGCTTGGATCTCCATATTTCCTCCAACTGATACCGCATTATGGCCATCAAAATGAACAAACAGTTACTGGGTGGCCACCTCCTTGGATCCCCCGGGTAACAAAAAAAAATCAGCACTTTCCTTCCACTCACCCAAATAGAGAGTAAAATGGCAGGAAATGGAGACCTTGCTGATTGATCAACTGGGAGACCATCTGTTGGTTTGCTTCACGTTCCCAATGTCACGGTGGGAACAACATCAGCGACGTGGACAGCAGTAGAGTGCCAGTAGGCGTAAGCGGCAGCAGCAGGCGAAAGGGTGGGGGTACAGAAGCCTAATGGGTGACCTTGGCAATCTTTGTTCACCACCTCACCAACGCATGCATGCAGGGCAACACATTCCAACACAGAGATCTGACTTAAGATCATGGTTGCCCACCGATTAATCTGCGTACTCAACACCAGATGTTTTTGCATGTGTTTCCAGACCCAATAGGGATTTCTGGGTATCCAATAGGGCAACGAATGCCCGAGTGGCTCGTCACGCCCATAGAGGTGTTGTCCTGACCAGCTGCCCCAGCGTCATTCATGAGGCGGACCTTCAGCCAAGCTGGAGGAGTCATTACAGACAAAACGCATCCGGCTTTCCAAGAATAATGTGGATCGTTGACTTTCATCAAGTATGAATCAGGCTTTGGATCTCTGTTATGTTGTGGCCCCAATTGCCGAGGCACCGATTAGTTGCCAGTTACTTCACATTCTTTTCAAAACAGGAATTGTCCTCCTTGAAATCTTTTTTTAAAATGATAATTTCTTACTGCAATTTTATTATCTTTTCCCAACAGTTCATTTTCTGGTTTTGCTGGAGGGACTGTATTAAAAGGACAGCAATGTTTCATGACAATAACGATATTCCATTTACTACTTTATCTTAAGAAGTTTTTAGCATTGTCAATGGTTTTGAGGGCATGTTGTGTGAGATACAGCAAGAATCATGGTCCTTGGGAACAGAAATGTGACTTCCCTAAGTGGCATTTCTCCCTCACAATTTTTAATAGTGGCTGAGGAAGTTCATATTTATAATTTTTTGGGGTCATGTGCGTGGATTACAGCTATAATTTGTTCCTTTGGAACAGAAATGTGGCTTTCTAAGTGGCATTTCTCCCTCACAATTTTTAATAGTGGCTTGGTGAAGTCATATTTTTTAGTTTTTGGGGTCATGTAGCTGTGAGATACAGCAATAATCTTGGTCCTTTTGTATAACAGAAATGGTGAGCTTCCTAAAGTGGCTTTCTCCCTCACAATTTTTTTAACAGTGGCTGAGAAGTCTTTTTTAAAATTTTTTGGGTCATTACTGCTTTGAAATGCAGCAATACTAAAGGTCCTATTATAAAAAAAATGTTGTTTCAACAGACATTGGTTTTCGCAATTGACAAAGTGGCTCCAAGGGATTCAAGCTTTTGAATTTTTGGGGGCATTTTCGTGACATGCCAGCAATACTACAGTCCTATTCTAAAAAATTGTTGTTTCTAAAAGACATTTGTTCTTCACAATTGACAACGTGGCTCATGGGTTCTTGCTTTGAATTTTTGGGGGAATTTTGCTGTGACAGCAGCCTATTACTCACAGGTCCTATTCTATAAAAATGTTGTTTCTATCAGACATTTGTTCTTCACAATTGCTCAGAGTGGCTCAATTTTGATGTGCTGTCAGAAACAGGACATAGGTAGGACACTGTTAATGGACACATATTGCAAAAAATGACTTGTTTTTTGCAAGATCTTTAACATAGTATCAATCCCCTGTATTGAGACAAACCCATTTTAATACAATAAAAAAAAGAGGAAACAAAGCTGCTGGGTATTCCATTCCTATTTTTAAAATGTGTTTTCTAGAAATTAAAGTACTAAAAAACTTGCATGTACAAAATAAGCTGTTAAAAAAATTACTCTGAATTGTTACAAGGGGAGGTACAGGAAAACTTGACCAGATTTGTAGGTTATTCAGAGGACATGGAGTATGGAGCACGGGACAGAGAACAAAGTTCAGGACCATTTTACTCCAGGCACGTTAGAGGTTAAAATGAGAACAAGAATGCCAAATAAAGGGCCACCTGGGTGTAACAGGGAGCGATTAACCACCAGTATTCCATAATGAAGGTCAATTGGTCACACTCATACGGAGGGCAAGCGCTACCCAGGATATTGACTGTGTACAGAGGAAGGGAGGTCTCACATTTCGCTTCCGCACTCTGCTTCAGCACCAACAGTTTTCGTTTTGTTGCGTCATCAGGGCTTTTTAACTGCGTTTGTTAATAGATGACGGGACGCCAGCTGGGGCTTTCCAAAACGCACCCACTTGTATCTCCAGCCCTGGGTCATGCTGTGGCCCCAAGGCTCGGTATAGTCAATGTCCAAGCTGAAAATAAAAATGGTGTTTGAAAGACTCCTTTTTCCGGCCACCTTTTAAATTGTGGGGTCATGCAGGTTTTGGGGCTCATGCTGTGGCCCAGGACAGGTATAGTCAATGTCCAGTGAATAAAATGGTGGTGAAAGACTCCTTTTTCCGGGGGCCAACTTTTTAAAATGTGGGGGGTCATGCAGGTTTGGGGCCTCAGCTTGTAGGCCCAGGGACAGTATAGTCATGTTCCAGTGAAAACTAAAAAGTGGTTAAAAGACTCCTTTTTCCGGGCACTTTTTAAATGTGGGGGTATTGCAGGTTGGGGCTTCATGACTGTGCCAGGACAGGTATTGTCAATGTTCTCAGTGAAAATACAATGGGTGGTTTGAAAGACTCCTGTTTCCGGCACTTTTTTAAATGTGGGGGTCATGGCAGGTTTGGGGCTATGCGTGGTGGCCCCAGGAAGTAAGTCAATGTCCAGTGACCAGTTGTGAAACTAAATGGTGGTTTTTGAAAGACTCCTTTTTCGGCACTTTTTAAATGTGCGGGGTCATGCAGGTTTGGGCTCATGCTGTAGGCCCAGGACGGTATAGTCTATTTGTCCAGTGAAACTAAAATGGTGGTTGAAAGACTCCTTTTCCGGCACTTTTTAAATGTGGGGTCATGCAGGGGTGTGGGGCTCATGCGGGGCCCAGGACAGGTATAGTCAATGTCCAGTGAAACTAAAATGGTGGGTTGAAAGATCTCCCTTTTCCGGGCACTTTTTAAATGTGAGGGGTCATGCAGGTTTTGGGGCTCATGCTGTGGCCCCAGGACAGGTATTGTAATGTCCAGTGAAACTAAAAATGGTGGTTGAAAGACTCCCTTTTCCGGCACTTTAATGTGGGGGTCATGCAGGTTTGGAGCTCATGCTGTGGGCCCAGGACTGGATAGTCTCAATGTCAGTGAAAACTAAAATGGTGGTTGAAAGACTCATTTTTTGCGGCACTTTTTAAATGTTGGGGGGTCATGCAGGTTTGCGGGCCTCAATTGCTTGTGGCCCAGGACAGGTTATAGTCACATTGTCCAGTGAGTGAACTAAAAATGGTGGTTGAAAGACTCCTTTTTCCGGCACTTTTTAAATGTGGGGGTCATGCAGGTTTGGGGCTCATGCTGTGGCCCGGACAGGTTAGTCAATACCAGTGAAACAAAAATGGGTTAAAAGACCCTTTTTTCCGGCACTTTTAAATGTGGGGGTCATGCAGGTTGGGGCTCAGCTTGTGGCCCGGGACAGGATAGTCAATGCCCGTTCAACTAAAATGGTGGTTGAAAGACTCCTTTTTCGGCACTTTTAAACGTGGGTAGACAGGTTTAAGGGTCATTTGGGGTACAGGCAAAAATTTAGTTTAGTGCCTTTCAACAAAAAATGGGGGTTTGAAAGACTCCTTTTTGCGGCATTTTTTTAATTGGGGGTCATGCGGGTTTTGGGGCTCAAGTGCGTTCCAGGACAGGGATATTAAATGCCCAGTTCATGTACAGGGGTTCAAATCAATGCTTTGGCACTTTTAATTTTGTGGGTGATGCGGTTTTTAAGGGCGGCTTGGTAAAAGGACGGGTTTGAAAATGGTTCGGATTTTTCGGAATTTTAAATAGGGTTGAAGTGTGGTATTATTTGCTGGTGGGAATTTGTTTCCCCCGGGGGTAATAATAAAGGGTGTTGTTGCTTCCCATAGACTTTAATGGCTCGCGCATAATCGATGCTCACTACGAAAAACCTTACGATACGGGGCCGACTATGACTATCGATCGATCTCGATACCAAACGAAAACGCTCAACACTAGAAAACAAAAAATAAAAATGAAAAAACTTTTTTTTATCTATAAATATATGTCCATAAAAAACACTGCAAAAAACCCGGACCCATTGAAAAAAAAATATAACACAGGGGGCCCTTCCCCGGATGTTTTAGGACCCTAGCAAGCCCCGCGAACAAGTAATAAAAAATTGAAAAATTTTTAGTACTGCAGTCAGTTAACTATAATTTTAATGATTTACCAGGACACAAAAAAAAAGGGTAAGGCTCTCAAATATTCTAGCAGCAATCTTTTTATGGTCACTTGTAAGATTGGCTTTATCACCTTTTAGTGTGGTTTTCCTTGTCAGTTCTATCCAAACCTGGCAAAACTAAAGAACCAATATTGGTAGTCCATTTTAAAATAAATATAATGCCTTGTTCTAATATCATAAGCATGTTATAACTGGTATGCAACAATGTTTCTTAAGTGTTGCCACAATTTGTTTAAATTGTAAACTGTGGGGGACAAGTACAAACCTGGCGCCAAGTCACCAGTTCTACCTCTGTTTTTAATAGTGTACAATCCGACAGTGCTTTGAGCCAAACTGTCATAGCCCTGTTCTATAGTATAGATGTGTGAACCAAAATTTGGCACAATCTGCACCAAAAGCAACACTTTTAAGTGTGCCAAAGATGCGGTGGGCATGTGGCGCCAGAGTCATACAATGCACCAAAACTGTGCCAAAGTTATACCATACCAGTTTCAAAGTGGCATGGCTGAGACTACTTTCATACATACTGTCAGATTGTACACTATTAAATACAGAGGTAGAACCTGAGAGTTGGTGCAAGGTTCATACATGTCTCCCTATGTATGAAAGTGTCTTATAGCACTTTATAATTGTGTCCCATTCTGCACCAAAAGTAGTCTCAACCACTTTGAAACTGGTATGGATATGTAAAACAGTTTCATGCCAAACTGCTGCACATTTTTGATGCAATGTATAATTCTGGCACCACACGCCCCCCCACATCTTTTCGCATTTAAAAGCATTGGGCCACATGTATGAAAACTGTCTAGGTCTAACACCACTTTATTGCCCATAGCAACCAATCAAAGCGCCCCTTTCATTTCATATAGTGCTCTGGAAAAATGAATGGACCACGCTGATTGGTTGCTATAGCTCTGATTGGTTGCTATGGGCAACAAAGGGAGTTTTAGACCTAGACAGTTTTCATACATGTGACCGATTGTGTCGAGCACAGATATCGCCAAATTTAGGTGTATGACAATTCATACCTCTATAGAACAGGGCTATGACAGTTTGTTTAGCTCAAAGCACACCAAAATGGCACAGCCCCATTCATACATGTCTCCCTATACAGTGTAGAAAAAGTCAAACATTAGTTTGTTTAGGCTTGGTTCACATATGCATTGCATGTTCCGTCGGGACTGATGGAAAAAATAGAACAGCAAGCTGTGCAATCTTTTCCATCTAAATGGCAGATACCATGACGGAAACTTGATGGACCCATTTTTATAATAGGATCCGTTGGGTGCTAGGTGTCCGTTTTCACCTCTGTGATGCGAACAGAACTTCCAACACAGATGTGAACCGAGCCTTATTATTCTTTCTATTCTATTCCAAAAGAATATTGTCTCTTGGAACAAGTTGCAATCTATGGGCGACATGTATGATCGGGAGTTGCGCCTGATTTCTGTCGAAAACTGCGGCTCACCGATCCGAATCCCCTGTCGGACGCAGGGATACGATGTTAGGCGCAGCCTTCGCCACTTTCGGCTGCACCCAACATGAAGGGGCGTGTAATGGGAGCGGTGTGGGCGTTCTGGGGCGGGACACGGCACTTTCGAAAACTTCGAGGCATGTACGATCGCGGGTCGGCAAAGTGAGGCGCATTGCAGCGCTCGCCAGCTCTGACAGACAGACCTAGTTGAAGTTGGTCCAAATGAGCCGGAGGAGACGAAGTGAAGCGAGAACGTAACATGAGAGGAAACATATAGAAGATCGCAAAAGAAATCCATCTCGGCTCTCAGCTCCGTGCGGCATGGAGTATGAATAAAAAAAAAAAACGCTTTTATTAGGTGTAAAACATTATCAGAAAAAGAGTTCAAACCTTAAAAAAAAAAAACATAAAAAAAAATCACTTTCCCCAAAAACTAGAACGGCGCAACACGGGAAAATTAGGATTTTGGGGAATTGCCGGGAAATACGTAATTCAAATTCGTAACTTTTCTATTGGTCGGCAAAACCAGCAATCAAAAAGAGCGAAAGTGAACCATTAAACCAATGGAAAGTTGGAACAATCAAATCAAAGGCAGGACAGTTAAAAAATACAGAAAAATGCAGAAAAAGAGCTGATTGGTTGAGCTAGCGGGGGCTTGGCAATCCGGCCAATCAGAAAAGGAGGACAGGGACCCATTATAACCAATGGGGAAACTTACCAATCAAATTAAAAGGGTGGGACATTTCAAAAAACAGTAAAAATGCAGAAAAGGCTGATTGGTTAAACTAGCGGGGCATGCAACCGGGCCCAACAAATAGGAGCGAAAGGACCCATTTTAACCTAGGAAAATATTGACCAATCTAATTCAAAGGCGGGACATTCAAAATACAGTAAAAATGAAAAAAAGACTGATTGGTTGAGCTATGGGGGTTTGGCTATCTGGGCCAATCAGAGCGCGAGCTGCTTTGTCCCATTGTAGTCCAGGGGCCAGTTAAGGCAATTAAACCTCAGCTTCCACCGTGGGCAGGGATATAATTAAAAAAAATCATTTTATTAAGTGTAAAATATTCTCTGAAAAAAAGCTAAAACTTCAAAACATAAACAATCAAATCCCTAACAAACGCTTTGTCCGAACCGGGGCTAATCAATTTGCGATATAAGAATTGCGGGGAAATACAGTAATTCAAATTTTTACTCTTCTCATTGGTCGCATAAACTAGAATCAGAATAGGAGGCAGTGAAAATTTTAAAACCCATGGAGAATAAGGGCCAAACAAATAAAAGGAGGGGCAGTCAAAATACAGTAAAAAAGGAAAAAAAAGCTGATTGGTTAGACCCCGGGGGCAGAAGAAACCACCAATCATATGTAGGGCGTCTATTTTGATGGGGCAAAAGGGCGCGATAGAAGGGGGGCCCTAAAAGTTATTATTTCTATGGGAAATTTCTAGTACTGCGATTGGTTTGGGGGAAGGGAGCTCGTCCAGCTTAGCCAATCACGGGTGACTACCTTTTCCCGAGTTTAGGGAAAAAAAATCAGAGCGACTTTTTGTATTGGCTAAAAATTTAAAGGGGGGCGCGGTTTTTGGGCCCCTGGGGGAGCGGCACGTCTTATGGGGTTTTCTAATGCAATCTTAATAAAACTGTACATGGCAAAATCAAAAAATAACATCATTTAATTTTCCGATTCAAAAAAAGAACAAAAATACGGGGGAAAAGAAAATAAACAAAAAATATAATTTAATAATTAATTTTTATTTTTTATTTTTTAGCCCCCATATTAATAAAATCCTTTGAATTTGTTGGTCAATATTCTCCATAGGTTATAATGGTTCACTTTGGGCCCAATTCGATTTTTCGGTTTCGCCCACCAATAAAAGCTTTCAGAAATTTTAAATTTTCGGTTTTTCCCCCAAAATTTCAAAACCAAATTTTCCCGATGTTCGCCGTTTTTTGATTTTTGGGAAAATGATTTTTATTTTGTATTTTTTTATGTTTTAGCTCTTTTTCTATAATTTTTACACGTATAAAACGATTTTTTTTTACTCTATCCCTGCCGAACGGACATGTTTAATGATTTCTCGCTGATTCCAGCCTGTCTCGATTTGGAATACATTTTTAGGGCGCAGTCCCTTCTGCACCTAAGTCCCGCACACCGCCCCACACACTGACGAGGCGCAGTGAACTTTTCACCGCAAGAAATGAGCCACCTCCTCGACGGCGAATATTAGGCGCAAGTTCCCGCATGCGCCTAAGTCCCCGCACTGCGCCTCACACACTGGGGAGGTGCGGTGGACTTTTCACCGCATGTATGAGCGCACCTCGGCGCCTACATACATGAGGCGCAGCTTTCACTAGAAATCGGGCGAAAATGTGCGCTCCGACGTGGCGAGCTTCATACATGTCGCCCTATGTTCTGCTTTGGAATTTTCCAGTGGGGATACCTTCTTTCTAACAGATTTTTTCTTTTTCTGCATCCTTTTGTTCAGTAATCTTTTCTATAATAAAAGGGTCACGTTTTAAGACTACCTGGTCTAAGGGCCACATGAATGAAAACTGTCTAGGTCTAAAACTCACTTTGTTGCTTATAGCAACCAATCAGAGCGCCCCTTTAATTTTTCCAGAGCACTATATGAAATGAGAGGGGCGCTCTGAGTTTTAGAATCTAAACAGTTTTCATACATGAGGCGCTGAATGTTAAACAGTGTTGATAAATCTGCCGCACTGTTTTTTTGGTTTTTTTTTTTTATTTTGGCTTTTTTTTTAATGGTAAATGACCCTGACTATGGCATTTTTGGAAGCACCCCTTGGGTGTATGCTTTATAGCAGCTGATATGAATGGGGTTCTCATAGACTAATTAAATTTCCAGAAAGACATTTCATGAAATATTTTTTTCCAGGAATAGGGATAAAGTTGGCAGGGCAGTTCCTAGGCTAAATGTCACTCAGGGCGAGGTGAAGAAATTTCGCCCCCCCCCCCTCCCGCCGGTAACATAATGTGCCACTATGCGACACATTGCATCACCATCACCCGAAGCCAAAATATACAAAAAGCTTTACCACAATCTGCTACGTATAAAACTACTAAATAAGTCATGCAGTTACCAAATAACACTACTACACAAAACCAGAATCCCAAGACCACATATCACCAACACACAGTGACCGAATAATACCACCACACCATGACCAGATATCACCACCATATAGTGACCGAATAATACAAACTGACCATTACTGAGTATAAACCATTATACTACAACCAATATTACCGGTGTACAGTGACCATACAGTGGTGGATTCCCGCTGTGCACAGGCTCTGCAGGCATATAAATGATTAAAGTTATATCTAGTGACTCACAGGAGACGTCTCTGAAGAGTTGTTCTCTTTCTCTTCTTCTTCTTCTCCATCTGTCCCAGACGCCATGATGACTACTCCCGACTCTTCACTGTAAAATTTACAAAACACATATCTTAAGACTACTCAATTTATCAGCACTTCTCTACCAATTCTTATCTCTATACAAACTCCCCATCTATAGCATCTCATATGGTAGCCATGTAATATGCCCCATGTAGCCAGGTAGTAGCCCCTGTAGCCAGGTAGTAGCCCCTGTAGCCAGTGATGCCCCCTGTAGCCATAAGATGCCCCCCTGTAGCCAGTGATTCCCCCCTGCAGCTAGTGATGCCCCCCTGCAGCTAGTGATGCCCCCCTGCAGCTAGTGATGCCCCCCGCAGCCAGTAGATGCCCCCAGCAGCCAGTGATGTCCCCTGTAGCCAGTGATGCCCCCTGTAGCCAGTGATGCCCCCTCTTGTAGCCAGTATTGCCCCCGTAAGCAGTGATGCCCCCTTGTAGCCAGTGATGCCCCCTGTAGCCAGTGATGCCCCCTCTGTAGCCAGTGATGCCCCCTGTGTAGCCAGTGATGCCCCCCTGTAGCCAGTGATGCCTCGTTGTAGCCAGTGATGCCCCCCTGTAGCCAGTGATGCCCCCTTGTAGCCAGTGATGCCCCCTTGTAGCCAGTGGTGCCCCCTGTAGCCAGTGATGCCCCCCTGTAGCCAGTGATACCCCCTTGTAGCCAGTGATGCCCCCCTGTAGCCAGTGATGCCCCTCCTGTAGCCAGTGATGTCCCTTGTAGCCAGTGATGTCCCTCTGTAGCCACTGATGCCCCCTCCTGTAGCCAGATGCTCCTTGAGCCATATGCCTCTTGTAGCCAGTGAGGCCCCCTGTAGCCAGTGATGCCCCCCTGTAGCCAGTGATGCCCCCTCTGTAGCCAGTGATGCCCCTCCTGTAGCCAGTGATGACCCTCCTGTAGCCAGTGATACCCCCCTGTAGCCAGTGATGCCCCTCCTGTAGCCAGTGATGCCCCCTCCTGGCTCCGCGCGTCCCGGTCCGGAGCTGCTGAGCGATGGGAGCTGCAGAGCAGTGTAAGCAGCATGACGTCACCACGCCGCTTACTCTGCACGCAGCTCCCAGCTCTGCCGCCGAGGGGACGCAGCGTCACAGGGGGCGTGGTGAAAGCCGTACGCCCCCTGCGACGCTGATACAGGGGAGGAGTCAGGACGGGAACGATCTGTCCCGCCTCCTCCCTGCAGCTGCTGGCTCTGCGCGACTGTTATAAGACAGTCGCGCAGAGTCAGGGGCGATTCCCAGGGCGGGTGGGGCGAGCGGCCGCGGCGCCCCCTCGGGTGAGCGGAGCCGCGGCGCCCCGGGCGATCGCCCGCCCTGCCCGCCCCTAGGAACGGCCCTGAAAGTTGGTGAGCTTCATGCAGAGTCTTATGTGTCTATAATGTTGCTGCATCCTGCCTTAATTAACCCCTTCCTGACGCAGCCTATTTTTTTTTGGTGTTTGTTTTTCCTTAACCGGCCTTCCACATGAACAAATGAGGGTTTTTATTTTGGACAAGATGTACTTTCTAGTGTTGTCATTCATCGTACCATACCAGAATATACTGGGAAACCGCAAATAAATTGTAAATGGGGCAAACTGAAAAAAAAAGGATTTGCGCCATGTTTGTGGGTGCTTTGCTTTTACGGCGTTCAATCTTCTGTAAAAATCATGTGTTATCTTTATTCTTCAGTTTGATACAAATCCCGCAATATCAAACATGTACGGTTTTCATTATGTTTTGGTACTGTAAAGAAATTCCAAACACGTTCTATTTTTAAAATTTTTGCTGTGGCGCCATTTTCTGGGTCCAATAACTTTTTTGTACTTCTACCTACGGACTTGAGTGAGGTTACATGTTTTGTGGGCTGAAGTTTACTTTTTATTGCTACCAGTTTGGAATTTATGCGACTCTTTTGATTAAATTTATTCTAATTTTTAAGGAACGTGAAAAGACCAAAAAAAACGCAATTTTGGCGCTCGGAATTTTTTTTCTTGTGCAGTGTTAAGCGTACGAGATAAATTATGTTATATTTTAATAAATCTGACTTTTTCTGATGTGACGATACCAAATATATGTAACTCTTTTATTTGGAACATGGCAATGTGAAGGTAAACATATATTTTTCTAATGCTTTTGTAATGAAGTTTGTGGTGCACAAACATTATTACACATATAAGCTTAGCTGAACAGCAGAGATATTCCAAGATGGCGCCCACTTCCTCGACCACTCCCCACTATGTGGCAGCATGGACCTGGGTGGAAACCATGACCATATCTGGAGAACCAATCAACTAGTGCCACATTCCTGAAGAATGCAAGAAACAAAGTTTTGTTTGTGAACCATCGTCAATAAAACAATTTCTTTTTATTAATGAAAATATAGAAATTGTACAAAAATTCCAAAAAACTACAATAAAATAGATGTCATTTGGGCCTGCTTCAAATGGGGAAAAGCTTCCCAGCATTCGTTTTTGGGTTTTTTTAAAACCCCGGCAATCAGTGTTCAATTTGGACAGAAGTAGTCATGCGTGTCCCTAAACCCCCAACAGCAAAAGGGGGCAAATTTGAATTTTTAATATTCTTTTTTTTTTTTTATTTTAATTTTTTTTTTTTTTACTTTGAGTCACCCTATGGTGCTTAAATACTAGATGGCACAATCTTTTAAACACCCTATGAAATGAAATACAATCATTAGAGGTACAAGATGGCTTTTTTTACTACTTCCTGTCTGGTCAGGAAGTATTAAAAAAAAACATGGCAGCGATGAAGCCGTCACAAGGTTCCACTCCCATAAAAAAAGTTTTGGGACCCGTGCCCTCTTTGTTGGGGTGTCAAGGGGGTTTTAAAAACAGCATGGGATGGCCGGCCCCCATCCTGCACGTAACCAAGTGTTAGCTGTAATTACTACAAAGCCCCTTTCCCGGATTATGACTACTCAAAAGAAAATTTTTGGTAATGGGGTTAAGTCTCTAGTGGCCAAGGTGGTAGGTTAGTGATCTGGCAGGAACCACCTCATAAGGAAGTAATGGGGCAGCAAGTCTGTCCAATGTAACTCGTGCCAACTAAAGTTGACTCCATGTCATCAAGGCACTCAGTGATTAGTAGTTACAAAACATATGCAGTTCACAAATAAATATTTTTTATGGCATTTGGGGAGTGTAAGAGGCACTTCCGCTCCCCAATATCCGCATGAGAGGTTTATTTTACAAGTAAGTGGATCTTCTGTTCCTGTTTTTCAGTTTTTTTTTGCTTACGTAAATAAAAAAATTTTTTTTATTTTAATGAAAATAAATAGAAAATTGACAAAAATTCCAAAAAACCTTTACAATAAAACAGGATGTCATTTCGTATGATGCTTTCCCTCTCAGACTTGTTCAGATTGCGGCCACCCCTTTAATGTTTGTGACTGTTGTGGACTTACTTTTAGCTGTTTTTAAAGGGATATTTCCAGCTATAATCACATTCCCTACAGAGCGGCGGAATTTAGGGCACGTTATGGATTTTCAAACCCACTGCATGCTCTATACATTGCCAATTCCTTGCAAATTCTTCCTGAATTAACACCTATTTGCAGATAATTCCACAGTAGAAATTGTCTGCCACCTCCAAATCTCAAATGTCCAAGAAAAACTGAGCAAAGTACAGGATGAATTAATAAGCAGAGGTGCACAACTGCTGCCCTTCAACACCAATATCACCAACTAAACTTTTTGCAGGATATTAACTTATCTTCTTTTAAGCAAATCAAACTGTCTGGAATGAAAATGGGCATTCACCATCGATTTCAGCTATCATTATCGCTAATAAGGGAACTTTAATTTTAAGCTAAATTATTCATAAAGGGGTTGCATGCTAAGTGCACTATAATTTTAGCCTGCAGTTTGACAGGCAAGTTAATGGCAGAGCTTTCTATCAGCATCGTTCATTTTTCTCATTCTACTACACGAATTAGGAATAGCAAATGAATTTGGAGGGAATCCAATGTTTTGTTTAAGTTATTCTAAGCTTCTATTATGGAGAGAGTGAGAAATATGAATGACATCAAGCCGTTCCCTTTTACATAAAGTGCTCTTGTGACACTGGCAGAAATGGATCCTTTTATTCATACAGACTGGCTTCAGCTACTTTTCCTTGTTCCTTGCCAGCATTTCCTACTTGTTTTTAATGGCAAAGCTAAAAAGTTGGACATTTTTTCAAGTGGATGAAATGCAGAACTGACAGATCATTCTTAATGAAAGCAACATCCTTCAAAGCAAAATATAAAAAAGCAGAAACGCTTATATGAAATATAAGCCAACAAGCCATTTCCTGGCAGTCTGGTATTGGGACTATTTTTCTAATTGTTTCTTTGATTTTTAGGTTTTTGGATTCAGTTCTGGATTTATATATTAAGAGGTAAAGATTAACTAATGTCTTATACCAAAAACTTGGCAGGAGGTGGGGGCTGATATTAACATAGTCTACACCTGTTTGGGCCATAGCTTACTGTCCGCCCCCGAAACACACCTCTGATAACTCGGGAACACTCCCGAACCGCCCAGGATTGTTCTCTTACAACACAGGATTGTCCCCCATGCATCCGGGAATGCCCCAATACTGCATGGGAATACCAATTTTGGGGCAAGCTTTTCCTCTTATACTACCTGGTTTGCAGGTCACTAGTAAACCTTTGGCATCAAGCTTCCCACAGGACGTGTGTTATGCAGGCCTGCCTTAGACACTGTCTGTCAAGTAGATACACACCACATTAAATCAAGGAATCTCTTTTTTGAACTCGTTGTCCACTGCTATTTTCCTTGGTAATGTGTGACTACATTGACAACAGGGTGTTAGTATATCCCTGGTCAATGGGGTGTGCTTCTACACTATATGACACTGTGATACTGTAAAACACTGATTGAATATTGCTAGGGAGTGAAGGGACACAAATCAATTAGATGGGAAATGATAATACTGATATTACTAGTTGTTAATTTTTTTCACAATAATGTCACATTGTAAGAACAATGCTCCAGAGTTGTACTGTTATGTAAAATGCAAGAATAAACTAGAGACATGTAAGGAATGTTGACAGGTTCCCATAAAGTACTATAAGACAATTTGTGTGTTCTCTTAAATGGGTTTTCCCATCTGGCTGTTTCACAGAGCCTGCCATTCACAGCCAGCTTCAGGCTCCTACTGTCTGTTCAGGCTGTGGGTGGTTCTACAGCAGTGACTGACATTTCAGTTCTGCTATTACTATCTGAGCCTAAAGGAGGGACATTGGTGATGGAGGGTTTTTAACTTCAGGGCAGAAGGCTACAGAGCTCTAAATGGTTAAAGTTTGTCCATAAGAAACATAAAAATGGTCAGAGATCCAAGAAAATGCTCCGTACAAATCATTTTCTCTGATCCTAGACAACTTCACTTGCTGCTCACATTAAACTTTCATACAATTTGCACATACAGCAGTGAGCACACTTTCCATGTAAATGTAGAAGCCGCTATCCTCACTGAAGCCGCATGAACAGCCAGAAGCAGTAATATATTCTTAGAAGGCAGCTATTGGCTTCCAACAGTTTTCTAATGTAACTCCTATAGATGTCTCATAAATCATTTCCTTTTCCTTATTTTCCAATAAATCTGTTTTTAAAAGATAATAATTAGCTCCGACAATATTATATGACCAGAAGAAGCTATTAGCTTTAAAAGCTATAATTCTGTCTTTGCAGGATACTGGAATATATTGCTGCCTTTCATAGCAGCATGAAGTTTTACTAGGGAGTTTTTCTTAATCAAAATCCTGACTCTTACACATCGGTGCACCAAATGCAATATACGACCTTTAACAATATTGCATTTCCTGTTTAATTGTTGACAACTGTCAAATAAAGGCCCATTTATATTTTGCTTTTGCTGCCTCATAGAATTAGTCTACCTCTTTTACTAGGAGATCTATCCTGATGAAAAATAAGAGCTAGGACAATAGACAGTCCCATACCAGATGTCCCTCTCTACCACCTTCTCAGCATTGCTTTTAGGATTTTGTGAAACCTCTACTCTAACACAGCTGTTTGGGGGGTGGTTTACTGAGGTGCATAATTGTGTTATCTTTAGTATTCCCTCATAACCTCGGACATAAATGGTGTCCCCTGATCTGTTAGGATCTCTTTAAGTAAACAAGTTCTTGAGGATATGTAAATCAATTCCTGGGTGATAGACTTGGAAGAGGTGTTCCTTAAAGGCACTGCTTTAGGGTACCGGGATGCATAGACTACCACCACTAGAATATATTGAGGGCCTCTAGCTGGCTTCACCAAAGGTCCTACACGATCCATAGCAATCTGTTCAAATGGAATTTCGATGATGCGTAATGGTACTATGGGACTATGGAAATTAGCAACAGGGAAAGTTGCTTGCACATGGGATAGGATTGACAAAAATCCCTTATTTACCTAAAACACCCTGGCTAGTAGAATCTCTGTAAGACCCAGAGAGGAAAATAAGTCCACAGCACTCAATTGATAGTATGAAGTATACATAAATTTACAGTGGTAATGTATCATGCAAATACATTACATAGTCCATAACTAACAGGAATAATTTGCGTCTATTTTATGGAGATCTTGTGAGAAATTTGTGACTTTATAGTTGTGTGACGTTTTGAATATGGGACCAATCTTAATTATAAAGAGTAACACTATGAAGAGAAAGAAAAAATATATGTAGGCAGGATTACTTTTCACCACTGGTGGTACAGGTATAAATTTGCACAGATGGGATCCAAGGAGAAATAGAGGTAGACTGGGTACACCAAATGAGAATGCAGGCTGCTGGCACTGAGTAGGGAAGTGGGCAAGGTGCCAGCAGTTTCTGTAGAACCCATGTCTTGTCTGCCCCCAGGTGATCCAGCGGTATGTACAGCAAATGCAGATAGGCAAAGTCTAACACCACACACCTGCAGGACCCAGGCACAAGTAACTGTTCTACTGCTTCATCGCTCACCTTGGTCACATGGTACAGTAATTCATTGTTAATGGCAAAGTGGGGAACATTGGTTTCAGGGGATCCTCATCTTCATCTCCTACCAACACTGTTAGTTCACCCTTCTGCACTCACATTACCCAGAATATCCTGGCATACTGGATGGCTGTGCAGCGCTGCCATAGATCCCAGATCAAATGAAAATCCCACCCAATAATGATGGTATATGGCAACTTTTTGACAATTCCCACAGTGTGGGACAAGGTAGTCCTGTGTTTGCCTTTTATTATCAGGGCCACAGGTTAATTCTTGGTATCAATGTGAATGCACATTACCCCGAACTGCTTCCCAAGGACGAGCACATAAGAGAGTTTGGTCTGTAATAGGGTGACCAAATTCCCTCAGTCCAGGAGTCCAGTCACTTTAGTGCTTTCACCGCCACCTGGTACACCTGTGGTCTCTCACCAGGGTTTGGAATAGCGCTGCACACAGTGTGTGCAATAAGGAGCAGCGGCGGCCTATGGAGCACGCCTTAGGTTCAGTCTTCACTGGATAGTGGATGGCAATGTGTGTGTGGGCCCGACATCTCCAGCAAACAATGTAATGAGCTGGGCCCCTTATTCTAGGCTTTGACCCTTTCTTGGCTGAAGGACGCCCCTCCAGAGAGGAATCGGACTCTTTCTTCCGGCTGTCGGTTTCCTTCAGGGACCTTGATGTCTTGTCCTTGCTGTAGGTCCAGTGGTGCACCCATTGTGCCTAGACTGCCACATCCAGACACCCACACCCAGACCAAAAAATTAGCCTTTAACTTGCATAATAGGCTTTCTGTGCCTCTCTGGTGAGGAGCAGAGCTAAGACCTCAGCTCATTCCTCCAGGGACAATTTTTCATGGCTCACTATCCTCTCCAACACTGTCAAAAAAAGTCTCAACCTCATACCCTAGCATCATTTTATGTAAGGCTTCCTTTACAATCCTCCTTGTATGGTGATTGTCCCCGCACATGGATGCTGCCGGTCACTACGGTAAAGATTCCAAAAGCACTCTGAAGTCAGAGTAAAGATGATCCAGTGGTATGTATCAGCAAATGCTTAATTGAAAAATGCTCATTGCAGACAGAGGATAAAAAGTATGTGTAGCCTTAGCTTAAGTGTTTCAGCTTCATCTGAAGCCTTGTTCCCAGCCTTGTTCACTTGTTTCATTATGTAGGTAACGTTAAATCAAGTCTTTTTCAAATATATTCTTCTTTTGACATTGTCTTGGTCAGGAGATAAGTGAGATTTTATCTGCTCTGAGTGCACACAATTTTCTCTGTGGCTGTCTGTGGCTCTGTGAAACAGCATTGTCAGACAGCCCCTTTTAGCAGCTCCACCATGTTGTCAGAATGTTTTTGTTTTAACTCTGATACTGCTTTGATCCAGGACATACAGTCTTATTTTCTTTTTGGGGTAATTTAAGCTCAAATCTTCCTCCAATTGTGGGTGTTCAGCACTAAGGCAGTCACTGGATTTCTCATCAAAGGAACTTGAGAATTTAATGTATCCAAATAGTCCTTTAAACTCAAAACAGCTTGAGTTAGCATAAGAAAATAACAAGTCCTGTCCTCAGGCAAAATATGAAATAAACGTAATGGTCTTACCCATCTAGGTGCAGCAGATTACACCAGCTTACTCATCCTTGCAATTGGTGATGGCAGGTGACTCATGTCTGCTGTTGACCATAGCCTCTATTGCAATTCTACAGCTGCTTAATGACATGATTATCTTTGATGTGACAACACATATGTGTTCTGCAGACCTGATAGGATGGTACCAAGCTGCTCCCAGGTCATTAGCTCTAATGGTTATAGTTTCTCTTCTCAGTAGAAAGAGGAGATTGGAGAGTGAGAAGCTCTATCCTGCTGACAAGACACAGCAAGGAGTGCTGTCAGCAACTGGGCTACTGCTAAAGCAGAAAGAGGTGTCAACAAGCAGGAGATAAGAACTTCTTTCCGGTGCTTACAGTGAAGTAAATAATTATTAAGTGGTTTACCTGAGCCAGAAATTTCATATTAGCTCTAGAATGCTCCTGACTTATGACCTGCAGTAATACAGGTTTATTAATCAGGCGCCTTCTATACTAATATTATGCGCATGAAAATTGGCGTTTAAACATCAGAATTCATACATAACGCCCCGAATTTTCTATTTTTTCTCTTTTTCTTCTGTATAGCCAATAGTTGCCTACCTAGTGGGAGGCCTCTATACCTATCTACCTACTGGGGGAGCTAAATACATACCTACTTATATACTAGGGGGACTTCTTTATCTTCCTACCTGTTGGGGGTCTTTATACTGGGTGCACAACAAAAGTCCCATAGCCGTCCAGGGGTACTTTTAATGATAGGGGCAAAAGCGAATTACTATTATCATTTGGAGTGCTATGCATAGGGATTTTATACATAGGTGAGGCACAGCTAGGGAGGTTCTGGAAAGGTGAGGAGTCTACGATGTTTGTGTGGTGAATGCTGTAGAGATGAGTCGTAGCTGGAAAAAGTCACCTAGACCAGATGGAGAAGAAAAGGGGAAGAAAATTAGAATTATTAGAGAAGATGTCACCTGTGAGTCTCTGGATCCAAGTGTTTATTTTACTTTTGTTTTGGATTAGTGCTGTATTCATGGTCATTTGGTAGTTACCCGAGCTGGTGTCTGACTACTCTGTGGTCTCTATATGTTGGTGTTGTAGGTTATATTGCCACTTGTATAGGGGAGCGTACACTTGTCCCTGATTGTAAAAGCAAATGCATGACTGTCCCTGACTCTGTGATTAGGGTTTTCTGTGTGCCTCTTGTACAATTCCCAGATAGCGAGAAAAGCATATGAGTATTAGCCATACCCTACCCCCTTTACATTAGATGATGAAATGTGTATGTGACATAAAACATGTCTCGATGTTAATGGCTTAACTATCTATATACATGCATGCAATTTTCTAGGGAGATTGTAGGTGTCAGAGTGTCTAGGGACAGGTTCTGGATGTGGTTGCCCTTGTTGGGGCTTTAGCCTTGTGTTTAGGTGTATAGAGCCCTATAAGTCAAGTAAGGTTATTATAGGGATTTTCATCCATTTCATGTTATCTACTATCTATTTTTCTTTGGCTCGCACTCTGTACTTCAATTTTGCCCTGTATGTCCTGTGATGATTACCACCGAGAAACTCATTTTTCCTATGTTAGGCATATTTCATAGATTTTTTTATATTTTTATGACATATTTTAGATATGGTTTTGATTAAAATATAAGTTTTATTGTCACACCCTAGTTAGGAAGTAGTATTTGATATGGGTGTAATTTAGGAGGAACTATATATGCCTTGTTGTGGCAGCAGTTTAAGTCCAACTTTAACCCTAACTTTAACCTTGGGATACATCAGGTTCACCAGATATGCCTTAGATGTCTGGAGGTGTTCTTAAATAATTTGGTAGAATTTGGTTGCTGCATGTGCTTTTCTGCAAAGGCCAGAAAACACATGCAAAAAGTTTTCCCTATAGCCTTCAATGGAAGTCTGGTTCAGAACGAATGTGGTGACATTTTTTGGCTGAAATGTTCTTGAATTAAACAGTATTAGTTTTTACCAGGTTTTGTACTTCTTAATGAGATTCACTGCTCTTATTGAAGTTGTGTTTATACGTTCCATGTAACACCAAGCATACGTTTCTCAAGCAAGAAAAGTGTTTCTGAATTCTTCAAAGCAACATATATGCCACTCAATTTATCATCACAAACCTGTAGAGATTATAACCCCATAGGCCTGGGATTAATATCACCAAACCCACTTGACCCCTCGTTCATGTTTTTATACTTACTACTGATTAACTCCTTCCTGAGAATCGAACACTTGTAGGACAGAAAGAAAAAAATAGAGAACCTTGGTAGCAAACAAAATAAGAAGCAAATAATTTAGTTTAATAATACTATTTAAAAGTGGTTCTGAGTTCATCAGTTCATCATATTTCATTATCTCTGGCAGACTAGCATGCAGCTAGTAGTTTTGGCACATGGGAATGGTGGTTAAACTAGCTGACCCCATCAGAAAATTTTCAGGATGGTTCTCGGATCTCCTGTAGAACTTTCAGGTGTTTAATATTCAAGAGTGAAGTGTTTGATCCAGCTCCAAAAATAAAACCATTTAATATTTTTTTAATTCATGTTTAAAAATATTCTTAAAAAATAGAAAAGTCCAGTTTGTAACTGTTAAACGCTGACACATTTTAGGCAAATGTTTTCCTAAGTCACTTACCCGAAACGGATTTCAACCTCAGATAGCAACTGAATTAATCATCTACCAAAAAAATCATATAAAAATATTTAGCAGCACTGGTATGATCATCATAATATTCCTCCTTTTAATAACTTTGCAGACTTTGGAATTATTACACCTAATAATAGGCATCCTAATGTTGATAGGAACTCATAGTAATTAGAAGAGAATAGAAGTAGCTTGCTAAAGTACATTATAAGTGTCCTATCGACTTTAATAGATGATTTAAATATAGCATTTTTGAATTTTATGGTTTCTTTTATGATGCTTTAAAAGTAATTTAAGGTGAAAATAATAAATGAAAAGCTGAATTTAAGTGTACATATACCTAGATGTACGTCTTAACATTCTAGGCCTCTGTGAAAAATTAACAGGGTCCTCTCATTTTGCCATATGCCATTTATAATATTAGTGTCCTCTCATTTGGCAGATATTCAATTGGACCCTATCAGGCACCAAGGCCTGGGGAAACTGCCACCCCTGTAACTCCTGTATTTATAGTCCTAGTTGTATTGACAGTTAAAAAAGACTGAATGTTTTTTATTGTTCACATGACTCCTAAGTGGAGAACTTTCTTTAGACTCTTAATTAAAAATGTACTTCCATTTTACTGTTGTAAAGTCTGAGAGACAGTACAGATAGAGGAGAGCACCCACAGAAGCCACACACTCCTCAGCATCAATGTCTGGCAGCATAGGGGAGAATAGAGATGGGCGAATTTCTCAAAAATTCGATTCGGTCACTTCGCCGAATTTTCCGACACAAATAACATCTTGAGTTCTATCTCTGAATTACTTCGGCACGAATCGCGTTAAAAGCATCTAATTCCATCTGCACAGAGCCTGCAGGTGCTGTAGAACCGTTTGTGCCATGCTTGAAATATGCAAAGGGAGCTTGGTTATGGTCTTCATACATTATGTTGTGTTTTTAGTATGACTACGCAGATGACTGCCGCCGCACTTAGAATCGGCTTCACATAAAATTCCCTATGGCACTCTAAGAGGGCAAAATCTGACCAAAAAAACTCAAGGCGGGAATGAGCCTGATTAAATTTTTTTCCAGCTCAGCGAAAGCTGGAAAAAAAACACATCTGAGGGCTCAGGTGGCAACATAGTGACTAGAGATGTGTGGAGGTAACGGCGGATCAGCCACAGCCCAGCATCGAGGTCAGGTCAGTGGGCACAATGACTATCCTGGAGTGGCAAACACGAGGAAGCCACAGAGTGCACAATGACTGAGAGCGAGGTCACGAGCGGTCAGCAGTATGATTCCGGCATTGGGCACAATGAACATTCTGTGAGGCGGCAAAACATTATTAGGCCACAAGTGCACCAAGATACAGTGTGGAGGTCACGACAGCAGCAGCATGTGAACAAGCAAGTGGCACAATGACATTCTGGAGGCGGCAAACAGTATTAGCCACAGAGTGGCACAATCACATCAGTGTGGAGACACGGCGGCAGCAGTATGAAGATCAGGCAGTATGGCACAATTACATTCTTATGAGGCGGCAAAACAGTATTAGGCCACAGAGTGGTCACAATCACACAGTGTGAACTTGTTACACTGCGGCGCAGTATGAGGTCAGTGCAGTGGCAAATGACATTCTAGGAGTGCGGGGCAAAACAGTATAGGCCACAGAGTGGCACAATCACACAGTGTGGCGGTCACAGCGTCAGTCAGAGTATGAAAGGAAAATATTTCCCCCCATCTACAGGGGTGCCAGTGGCACAATGACAATTCTGGAGGCGGCAACATTATTAAGGCCACAGATGTGGCACCTCACACTAGATGTGGAGTCACGGCGGCAGCAGTATTATGTCAGGCAGGCACAATGACATTCTGGAGCGGCAAAACAGTATTACAGGACCACATATGGCACTCTATGATACAGTGTGGAGGTCACACAGCAGGCAAGCTCTATCTATTCTCAGGCAGCACATATACACTCATTCAGGAGGCGCAAACCCCACAGTATTAGGCCACAGAGAGGCACAATCACACAGTGTAGGAGGTCACGTCAGCAGCAGTATTGAGATCATGCATTGGCACAATGGCATTCTGGAGATCTGGGCCTAAACAGTATTAGGCACACCAGATGTGGCACAATGATACAGTATGGAGGTCACGACACTCTCAAAAACGGCAGCAGCATGAGATCAGGCAGAGAACAATGACATTCTGGAGCGCAAAACAGTATTAGGCCACAAGAGTAATGCTCCAATCAGCACAGTGTCTGGTAGGGTCACACAGCAGCATCATGAGATCAGGCAGTGGCTCAATGACATTCTGGAGTGGCAAAACAGAAGGAAGCCTACCGTATGGCACTCAATGACAGAGATGCGGAGGTCACGGCGGGCAAGCAGCATGAGGTCAGGCCTGGGCACAATGACACAGTGTTGGAGGACATGGCAGCAGTCTCACAGCAGCAGCATAAGGTCAACAGTCTTAGGCACAATGACACAGATGTATGAATAGTCCACGGCAAACAATCTAGCAGCAGCATATCGTCTATAGAGTGTGCACAATGACAGAGTGTTTAGTGTGGTCTATCTAATACTAGTCCCTGGTAAAGATGTGATGGTAGGCAGAATGGAGAAACTGTCAGCAGATTTGTTTCATCGTGTTATAGGTGGACGGCATCAGAATAGTGCCTGTAGGCATAGGTAGTTTGAACCCAGACTGACGCCTAAGGCATTGATGTGTGGAAATCCTAGCCGATCCACACCTGATTCATCCTTGACCAAAGGTCAGTTCGTTCCACATTTCCCGTAGGATCTAAGCGGGTCTCTTGGGTAACGTAGGCCCCCGCCGCTCTCTGAACACCCGCCTCTGATAGCCACACTACTGGCCGATGCAGGCCAGCGTTCTCCACCTGCAAACTCGGCAAGTTGCGGCCACACATCCTAGTTTGATGGCTGTCCCAGTAGTCAAGCGGATCTTCTCTAACTGAGGTGCAGAGTGCTGTCCAAGTAGGCCACATACCTGTTGGTTCAGGGACTGCTCCCAGGATCTGCTGCTGCTGGTACTCCCTCCCACTAATGCGGGTTGAAGGAAGCTGCTCATCATGGACTCCAGACTTAGGTTACTACTGCATGTGAGCTGAGTACAGCTTCCTACCCCTCCCCACCTTCCCCAGCAGCCGCGGCCATGTATACGTGAGCGCTGAGGAACCCCCGGCTCAGACCTGTCATAGGAGAACGATCCGAACATAGGCTACAGCCCAACTGACATTACGGAGGATTTCCCCTATAGTATTCAGATTTGTCCTTCCCTCTCATAGCTTGGGAAAAAGCTCCAAAACAGCATTTTGGCGACCGTAAGCGAGGGTCCATATGTGGAGAGCCATAAGTTCAATCCCTCTAGCCGAATGCTGACTATTCGCTGTCACTAGCCAGGCAAAATAACATGCGAGGATCGGGCCATTCTGCACAAGTGACTCCGAGGCTCCATGCCTCCTTTACCACTGTATACTGCCACGGTGCTTTGTAGGTCCATCTGCCTCGTCACTTCCCTCATCTCCATCCACCTCCTCAAGCCTGCTCCAGCTCTCTCCTACTCTTTGTCCCTGGGTAGAATCAATCCTACTCAATTCACTAAGACAATGCTCTGCTCCAATGTCCTCCCTCCTCCTTCCATTTTAGTCCCACCGACTCATTATGGCCATCATAGATGTAGTCGCACTATGTCTCCAGTCCTCTCCTCCCAACAGTATTTTTCAGCATCTGTTTCCAGGATCATGAAGCAAGTGTGAGATCCAGATGTTATTCATCCGTATCCTGGCGGACTGACAAATAATTGTCGCCTCCTCTAATAGGCCTCAACAAACGGGCAGTGTCTCCGCATGAGCTGCTACAGGCTGAACATCAAAGTTACACATAGGAGTACTTCTGTCTGCCTAGGATCATCAAAAAATCGTTAATGATCCCTTTTCCTGTTCTCTTACATCGTGTCCAACATGTGCAGGCTGAATTCCAGAAGGAGGAAAACATCGCATATCAGAGTGTGTATGGGGGAGGCCGTTCTGACGATGCAACCTCGAGGGAGGGTTCTGGCTTTGACGAATGGTCAAAGTGCATGGCACAGTTTTCCTCTATATCCATTTCTCAGAAATGTGTCTGAAGATCGGTGGATTAGACTACCAGAACCTATTTTCACACCAGATTGAACACTTGCGCCATGCAGTGCGTCACTGAGAGTGACCATCTCCCTCCCGGTGCATCAAGACCACCATTGTTCCTCCATTGTCCGTCACCAGTGGTTTCCGATTTGCATGGCGCGGAGAAAGCCACAACATCGATTTCTTGCTGCATGACGCGGAGCAGTTTCCTTCGCACCTGTGTGACTTCTGTTTCCCGAGGCAAGCTCTCTGGGGTCGGTGTAAGAACTGCGTGAACACGCTGTGCCCTACACATGTGGATATGATGGAGCAGCACTTGTGTAGGCTGAGATGGGGTGGTGCTGGAGGAGGAGGAGCGGACATTGGCGCAGAGGTGCAGCAGTTTGACAACAGTAGAAGGTCTTAAAGCGGCGTCACCTGGTCCAATATTGTATGGTGTTGCCCTGGGAGCTGGAACATCACATCACCCAGTGGGTCCGTAAAGGACATGTACTGGCTGACCGGATATTACACCCAGAGTCCGCGCTGCCGAGCACCTTGCGGAACAACCGATAAGCTCAAGGACTGACCCAACTTCTGTTCTACATATTATGAAGTGCTGGTACTGCCTTTTTAGGAAAAGAAATTACGGCTTGGAACTCTCCATCCGTGCTCGGCACTCATCCATTATATTTCATCTGAAAAACGGTGCAAGTCTTCACCATTTGGAAAGGGAGGGACAGAGCAGTACCAACATACTTGGACGGAGCCGGTTTTATTTAGCTGCTGCACCTAATGTGGTTAGTTGAACGCATACTGATGTCCTCTTTGCAATACGCCTCGCTGAACGACTTGCTAGAGGCGCATGAGTAGCGAGGAGCAGAGGCATCTGGACCGGGAGATGATCAAAAGAGAAACAGCCTCCTGCAGTCAGGTGGTGGCTGGCCTTGACTGGCTGCAAAGGCCATGCGTGGCCCAGTCTAGGCGCTGGCTGCTGTTCTGCTGCGGCAGGATGGTCTCCAGCCCCCCCTCCCCTGCGCCCCCTGCCACACATCTTGAGCCACGTTTCTCCCAGGCCACGGATAGTGAA
Organism: Phyllomedusa bahiana; assembly: GCA_025379985.1. NCBI lineage: Eukaryota > Metazoa > Chordata > Amphibia > Anura > Hylidae > Phyllomedusa > Phyllomedusa bahiana. Next base: position 15,805 of record JAODAL010031004.1, on the reverse strand, counting down.
CGCTCATGTATGACACAGTGCCCGTGGACCAACGTTAGCTCCCTGGCCACGCTTCACTTTCTGTCCCACAGATTCTACATATACCCATATTCGAGATCCTCCTGGTGTCTTAGCAAAGAACTGGTCTCACACCGCCGAGTATACAATTTTACCGCTCACTGCTCGCACTGATGACACACTGATTCCGCCGCTGCCATTCGCTAAGCCCCCTTGCTGCCTACTTTTCTTGGACCTCGAAGCGGGTTTTTTCTACCCCGTGGCCCTCTTGGCTCCCGACCTCACTCTTGCTGCTATCTCTGCTGACTCGCAGCCACACGACTCCACTTGCTGGCTGCGCTGCTGCCTGACCGCATAGCTGACGCCTCTTCTCTGACGATGATGAAGCCCTTGCCTCCACCCAGCTCCCAAGAGCAGTCGGCTATATTTAACACAATATAACATCATTAACTAATTTGTGTTTCTTTCGTCTCTATGCTGTCCTCTTTACTCACCGGTCTTGGTATGCCGAAGCTTGACCTCTCACAACATTACTCCCATGGCCCCTCTCCACATCTATACTTTTCTGCCTATGCATGTCAAGCAGGGGATATTGGCCCAATTTCTCTCTACCAAGTAGCTTGTCTGACGTAGACCTCCTCACTCATTAGTTCATCCTCCTAATAGTGGCGCTTGAGCCCAGACCAACATAGTAGAGGATCATGGTTGAGAGAGACATTTTGACGGCCGCTGACCCGCACCCTGCCATGGCCAACTATCTGATTGTGTCTGAGGTTCCCAACCGACTTTTTGGCTGGGGTTGTCCAGATGTCATCTGTATTGTGAAAGAGGATGACCTAGTCAACCTATCAAGAACCTCTGGGTTGCTGAACAACACACGGCCGCTAGATGACAGCGGCAGTGTGTGGCCTCACCGAGTGACCCTGCTGCGACGTCCCTCTGCTGCTGCTGCGACCTGGGTTCTCTGTTCGCAGAATAGGTCTTGTGCACACTGCCACTCTATCAGGTGCTCGACGCCTGCCACGATCTCGGTCTGACATACTGTTGTTCTAAAATGTACAGACACGTTTGATTATGATATCTGTATAATGATAAATATACACCCTGTTTTTGACTCCTAATGAACCCAGTAACCAAGACTTGGGTAACCCATGGATATAAAATGCGCTCCACAAATGGCCAGGAAAACTTTACTTGTATGTTTCCGTTTAAAACACTGTGAGTTTACTAATGTAAAAGCACCAATCACAGGCTTAATTAACTTCGGACCATGAATTATGGCTACTCATGGAAAAATGTATATATTTTGGTAGTTTGAAAAAAGACGGTTCTGGTGTCACACACACAAACTCACAACGCTTATTAACCCTGATGTAAATTGCACCAAAGACCTCTTAGAGCCGCACAAAATAGTAGTCTTTGTAAGCGTGTTACCATTGCGTCGTTTTCTACGCACACAACAAGCTATACATTGAGTCAAAAACTATGCTTGTTGAATTAGGCTCACAGAAAAATTATAGATTTTTGGCGTTGACTACAAGACGGTTCTTGGGTCACCACACCACAAAACAACTCTGCTTATATTAACCCCGGATGTAAATTGCGCCAAAAATTGAAGCCCACAAAAGAGTAGCTTGTAGCGAGCTTACAAATTGCGTCTGTTTCAACGCCACACAACAAGATCTACAGTTGTAATTAACCTTTGCATTGTTGAATCTAGGTCTACAGAAAAACAATTATATATTTTGGACGTGAAAAAGACGGTTTCTGGGTGTCAGCACACACAAAACAACGCTTAATTAACCATGTGATATTGTCAATTGCGTCAAAGATTTGAGCCCCTCTCAAAAATAGTAGCTTTTGGTAGCGAATCTACAATAGCGGTTTACTTCTACCCACACTCTCACAAGAGATACAGTTGTAATTAACTTTGCTTGTGAATTAGGCTACAGGAAAAATTTATATATTTTGGCGTTGAAAAAGACGGCTTTCTTGGGGTCAGCACACCAGCAAAACAAGCTTAATTAACCCCTGGACTGTAAATTGCGCAATAGAATTGAGATCAGCCAAAAATCTCAAGTGGTAATTTTTATTGTCTCAACTCGCTGTGTCTATTAAATGAATATAACAGGAACTGGATCTAGATCCTCACTTGTGATATTGATATACTATGCAGCTGCTAAGTGGACGCACACTGGATTTCAGATCCAATACCCCAAAAATTCAGGAAATAAAACTCTTAAGAGTCACTCTCAGTCTCTGATACAAGCTATACACCCACATAAAATCGCCGTATAAAAATCAATTCTCAGTAAGAAGCTATCAGCCGTGGCAATCACCATCCCTGATGAGCACAGTGAGGAATAGAAGTGTGAGCTCCCGGCGTCGCGCCGGACTTAATATATTGCGGTTGACGTCACAGTATCCCGCCGGGTCTCTGATTGGCTTCACCTCTGCATCATGTCATGCAGGGCTAATGCCTTCTTCCTCGCATAGTTTTCTATTTGCTCCCATGTCAGCGCCATGTGCACGCAGCCATTTTTATCAATCAAAAGCACACTCTCTCGTTCCACCCGAAGATACCCAAACTGTTCGACATCGGTTCACGAACGCTCAGTTTTCCTGAAATTCTAACGAATTCCACTTCGTTAGAATCAATTCGCCCATCTCTAGGGGAGAAGATATCCCTCATGGTCTGTGGAAGTGGAGCTAAATGCAAGAATAAGGTTGAGCTGGTGCAGGGGCAGCATTATAGACATACAGGGGAAAATGTATGATGTTTGGTGCCCAGGCACCAATTTTATTGCGTGCATTAGTAGCATAGAATGTGCCTGAATCTATCAACCTGTTCTACTGCGGGTCATAGATTTAGCACTTTCTATCTACAGTTCAGGCTCAGGTAAATCACTTTTAAATTGGTCTACCTGCTCCAGCAGTAATGCGCCTGGATTTGCCGTACTAAAGTCATAAATTTGTAGAATCATACAGTTGTAGTGCAACACACCTCCAGCATGCCCCCTGATCTCAGGCACATTACGAAGTGCCGCGGGCGCTTTATAATGTGTCTAATTTTGGAGTGCGTCTGCTCATACATTGAGCGTACAAGGCTTTGCCAGTTTTTGGGATGAAAGGACACCAGACTACTAGCGCAGCCCAATACATACATGTAGCCTACAATTCTCACATCCTATATGTAGGGTAAATGGTAAAATGGACATTAGAGAAAAGCAAGAAGTAGTTTTTACAAACTGCATATCAGGATGTATGAAAATGAAGCAGGGAATGAAGACTGCAGCCTAAAACTTCAAGGCAACTACACCATGTAAAATAGCTTTTATTAATTTTTTTGTTTATGTCCAGAGTGTCAACAGCTGCTAAGAAGTAAATGAGGAATGGGAAGTTGAAATCTGGCCATTTTTTCAATATGAAATCTGAGATAGATTACATAAATTGCTATAACATAAATCAATTGTGAGTGTAGCGGATTTTCCATATATATGTGTACTGCTCAAAAAATAAAGGGAACACTTAATCAACACAATGTAACTCCAAGTCAATCACACTTCTGTGAAATCAACCTGTCCAGTTATGAATCAACACTGATTATGAATCAATTTCTCTTGCTGTTGTGCAAATGGCACAGACAACAGGTGGAAATGACAGGCAATTAGCAAGACAACACCTATAGAGGAGCGGTGCTGCAGGTGGTGACCACAGACCATTTCTCTGTTCTCATCCTTTTTGGCTGTTTCAGTCACTTTTGCATTTTGTCATTGCTCTCAACCCTAGAGGTAACATGAGGCAGTGTCTACAAACCACAGAAGTTGCTCAGGTAGTACAGCTCATCCAGGATGGCACATCAGTGCGAGTTACGGCAAGTAGGTTAGCGGTGTCTGCCAGCACAGTGTCTAGAGCTTGGAGCAGATACGAGGAGAAAGGTCAGTACATTAGGAGATATGGAGGGATCTGTAGGAGGGCAACAATCTAGCAGCAGGATGGCTACCTACTCCTTTATGCAAGGAGGAACAGGAGAAGCAGTGCCAAAGCCCACAAAATGGCCTCCAGCATGTGTCTGCTCACACTGTCAAAAACAGACTCCATGAGGGTGGTATGAGGGTCTGTCATCCACAAGTCGGTGTTATGCTTACAGCCCAATACCGTGCAGGGCAGTTAGCATGTGCCAGTAAACACCAAGATCGTCAGATTCGACATTGGTGCCCTGTGTTCTTCAGAGCAGGTTCACAAGGAGCACACGTGACAGACATGACAGAGTCTGGAGACGCGGTGGAGAACGTTCTGCTGCCTGCAACATCCTCCAGCACGAACCGTTTCGTAGTGGGTCAGTAATGGTGTTTCGGAGGCATTTCTTTGGAGGGATGCTCAGCCCTTCATGTGCTAGCCAGGGCTACTGGGATGAGACCCTCAGACCCATTGTGAGACTATAAGCAGCTGCAGTGGGACCGGGGTTCCTCTTGATGCATGACAATGCTAGGCCTCATGTGGCTGAAGTGTGTCAGCAGTTCCTGCATGATAAAGGCATTCATGCTCTGGACTAGCCTGCCTGTTCCCTAGACCTGAATCCAGTCAAGCACATCTAGGACATTATGTTCCATCCACCAACGCCACGTTACACCACAGACTGTCCAGGAGTTGACTGATGCTGTGGGGAGATCCCTCAGGAGAACATCCAGCGCCTTATCAGGAGAGTGCCCAGGCACTTTATGGAGGTCATACAGGCATGTGGAGACCACTCACACTACTGAGCCTCATTTCCTTGTCTTAAGGCATTTCCACTGAAGTTTGATCTGCTTGAAATTTGATTTTCCACTTTGATTTTGAATATCATTCCAATTCCAGACTCCATGGGACATTAATTCTGATTTTCATTCATCATTTTTATGTTTTATTGTTCTCAACGCATTCACTATGTAATGAATAAAGAATTTCAACTGGAATATTTCACTCATTGAGATCTAGAATGTGGGATTTTAGGGCGACATGTCAGAAAAGAGGTGCCACCACCCCAGTTTTAAGGTGCATTTAATGAGTGTATAGCGTGCATTAAATGAATGAACCTGTCGAAAATCTGGCGTCTGGTTACCTTGCATAGTATAATTAATGTGCCTAATCCCAGACGCATAGCAAAATGTAGGCGCCTAGCATATCATTGCTACCATATTTTAACGCATTCAATTGTGTAGTGCCTGACATATAATGCACCTAGTTTTGGTGTACTACAGTTAATTTATATAGAGAATTGGGCGTCAACCGTTTTGTGGTGTAAAATACACCCAAAAAATAACGCAGCCCTAATACTCTTAGGGCCACATGTATGAAATTTGGTGTTTAAACGCCAAATTTCATGCGCATTATATTAGCATAGAATGCACCCGATTTATGAAACCGCTCTACAGTGGGTCATAAATCAGGTGCATTCTAGCGGTAAAACGACATTTCTAGTGCAGGTATACCAAGTAGTCTGCCCTCAAAATAACTCAACACGAGGCCGTCAATATCTAAACTGCTGGCAACAAAAGTGAGTACACCCCTAAGGAAAAGTAAACAAATTGTGCCCACAGTGTCAATATTTTGTGTGGCCACCATTATTTTCCAGCTCTGCCTTAACTCCCTTGGATAAGGAGCTCTCTAAAACTTTACAGGTTATCACTGGAATTCTCTTCCAATCCTCCATGACAACATCATGGAGCTGTTGGATCAGAGACCTTGTGCTCCTCCACCTTCCTTTTAAAGATGTTCTACTAATGCTTGATAGGGTTTAGATCTGGAGACATGCTTGGCAAGTCCAGCATCTTTACCCTAATTTTCTTTAACAAGGCTATGGTCATTTTTGAGCTGTGTGTGGGGTCATTAACATCTTGGAATACTGCCCTGCAGCCCAGTTTCTGAAGGGAGGGAATTATGCTCTGCTTCATTATGTCACAGTACATGGTGACATTCCTGGCTCCATCCATGATTTATAGCTCTGCACAGCCGGCAGCACTCATGCAGCCCCACACCATGACACTCCCATCCCCATGCTTGACTGTAGGCAAGACACACTTATTTTTGTATTCCTAACCTGGTTGCCATCACACACACTTGACATCACCTGAACTAAATATGTTTATCTTGGTCTCATCAGACCACAGGACATAGTTCCAGAAATCCATGTCCTTAGTCAGCTTGTCTTCAGAAAACGGTTTGCGGGCTCTCTATTCCATCATCTTTAGAAAAGGCTTCCTTCTGGAATGACAGCCATGCAGACCAATTTAATGCAGTTAACGGAACATGATCTGATCACTGAAAGGCTGACTTCCCTTTAACCTCTGCAGCAATGCTGGCAGCACTCATACCTCTATTTTGAAATGACAATCTCTGGATATGATGCTGAGCATGTGCAATCAACTTCTTTTGTCAAAGATGGTGAAGCCTGTTCTGAGTGGAACTTGTCTTGTTAAACTTCTGTATAGTCTTGGCCACTTTGCTGAAGCTCAGTTTCGGTGTGTTGGGCATCTTCTTTTAGTCTAGGTCATCTTTATGTAAAGCAACAATTCTTTTTTCAGACCCTCAGACAGTTATTTGGCATAAGATGCCATGTTGAATTTCCAGCGAAAAGTGTGAGAGACTGTGAGATAACACAAAATTTAACACACCTTTTTCCCATTCACAACTGAGACCTTGTAACACTACCAAGTCACATGACAATGTGGAGGGAGAATGGCAAATTGGGCACAATTTCACTTTTGTTGTCAACAGCTTAGACACTGTGGGGAGTTATTTTGAGGGCATGTAAAATCGGGGTCAGTGAACAAACTGAGTCTCTATCTTTAAAGGGGTTGTATAATTTCATGAAATGGTCTTCAGAATAAGGAGACAGTGAAAATAAGCAACTTTGCAATTGGATGTCATTAGCAACGCTGTCTTTTTTTCACTGTGTCCCTTATCTTCATTTTCTTTAAACACAGTTCCCCAGTGCCGGTCGGATTCCACCTCCTTTCATGTCATTGGCTGCTGGCTCTACTAATTTACATTCTGTCTGGCCCCCGGCCGTATTCACGGGAGCGAGCATTCCTGCCTCTCTCACTCAAAGTAAGGGACCTGCAACAATTTCACTCTGCACAGCCAGCAGAAACACAGAGGCACTGCACCTGCTTCTACAATCAGAAAACAGCAGAATTGTGAGTCGGTGTCTAATGCAAATATAGAAGGAGCATTAGGCTTCCTCTCTCACTCAAAGTAAGGGACCGACAGCAATTTCACTCTGCACAGCCAGAAGAAACACAATAATACTGCAGGGCTTCTATAATCAGAAAAAAGCAAAATTGTGCCTCAATGTCTATATGCTCTTGCATGTAAACATAGAAGGGATATCTGTGCTGCTCTGGAGGAGTTCATAGAAGACTGGATTCAAAAGAGATCAGTGCTCTGAGTTCATAGAAGATTGTCTAAACTGAATGCAAGCCTGTGGTATGTAAACATACTTACAAAATAAGACTGCATTGGGAGAATGACACAGTGACACGTGGACTCAGGGGGGGGAGACTTGGGAGCGAGCATGAACTGTGAAGGGGGGATGATGTCATCCCCCTTCAGTTAAGAAACACCCAGCTGGTCGGGGCAGAAACGCCCCTGAATTTGTAGAGCTGAGAAGCTGAGAGCACAATTAAACACACAAACTGAAGAAGTGATACATGCCCTTTAATTCTTCTTTACTGTATGTTTAGTACAAGACTTAGCAGATTCTACAAAGACAAATGAATAGAGTAACAATCGCATAAATGTATTCAGGTAACTTGTATGCCAGTACAACGGTTCAGTCCTTATAGAGTGTAACTGTCTCTCTTTGTCACCTTGCCTGCAGGATGGGAGATTCCCTATCCATCCACGCCTGTCCTAAAACCTCACAAAACCTGCTCTCTGTGCAGGGGCACTAAACAACTCCTTCTCTTACTTAACAGTATTACCCTCTCAAAATGGGAACACGCCACACCAACCTCTCTTCTGCCTCTTCTCTCTCCCCTGTCTGAACTCAAACACCTCCCTCTTCCCTTCTTGTCACAGGAACTGTTTCTCCAGCTGCCTCTCCCTTTCTCTAACTGCCTCTGCTTCTCCAACTTCCTTCTCTCTGGTTAATTCCTTTGTCAGCCACAGCTCTTCACCTTCTGTGTTCTTTCACCATCTACTGGGCAAGAGAACACACAGCAGTCCCTTGTTATAGGCACACCCAATTTACACTGTTATACAAACTGTACACTCACTACTTTACATTGTATCAAAGTGTCATATCTTCAGTGTAGTCCCATGAAAAGATATAATACAATATTTACAAAAATGTGAGGGGTGTACACACTTTTGTGAGATACTGTGTATTTTAAGAATATTTTGTGAGTTACATATATGCTGAAGCACAGTATAAAAAAACCTCAGTAGGGTATTTGAGAAAGAACACTGACCAAAATGAAAGAACACTTTCAGATGCCTCCCAGTTAATGGTGCTAATTTCCTTAATTATCTGACAAACCCCCTTTAACTGGCAGCCTAACTTTTCAATTTTTACTGACTTTGAAGATGATGAGCTGTTCTACAGTTACCGAGACCGTCTGACAACAGGTTCTCCAGATTATGGTGAAAGAGATGACCCTATTGGCCGTAGCAAGAGGCATTGGTCATACCAAATCTGTGATTTCTAGAATAGTCCATCTTTATAACATCACAGACTCATTCAAGTCCCCTAAGAAGGTTGGTTGTCCACGTAAAACAGGTGAAGAGAGGACAGAATAATGTTGAGATTCTCACTGGGCAATCGGTTCAGCACTGCAGTTGGAATTGCTGCCCAGCTTAGAACTGCACAGGGTAAGGATCTGTCTTGATGCATAAAAGGGTTGTCTCACTACAAGGATTCCTTTTTATGTTAAAGATCTTGCAAAAACAAGTCACTTTGCAATATGTGTCCATTAACAGTGTTCAACCTATTCTGAGATATCCCCTCTTCTATGGGCTGTATCAGCTTCTCAGGTCACTATAGCTACAGACCTGTTTGATCTATCCTGATAGGCTGCCAGCACTGGTTGCTATAGCCACAGACCTGGCTTCTACTGGCCTAGTGGAAGCCAGTAAACACGCCCCTGAGTTCAAAGTGAAACCAAGAAAACAGGACTGAGGTAAGATGAATCAATGTAGTGAGACAACCCCTTTAAGAGCAAATGCACTGAAATCCTGCTCTGCAGTGACCAAACCTCTTATTAGAAGAAAGAGTCATAAGGCTAGACTAACCCACAATTATGCAATTATGGACATTATTTTGGACGTCAAACTGGTGAAAGACTAAAGAGTGTGTAAAGACTAAACGCAAAGTGCGTTAAGAGGTCAGTAGAAGCTGGAGCACTCGATAAGTGTGCTGCACCATGAAAGGCCAAAACGCAAACTACTGAGACCACATTTTCCTCTTTTTAGATCCAAAGGCCATATTGCCTCTTGGAGAAATGAAAAGCATGAATATTTAGTTGATATTTTGGCAAAAATATGAAATTTTGTGACCTAAGTCAAAGTTTGTCACATTGTAAAATCACAGAAAATTCCATACTTATTGATAAGTTGGAGAAGGGCCTCTTGCCCAGGTATTGAGTTATAGTTCTCTACATGGCACCTGATATAATTGAATCAGAGCCTTCAAAGTTTTCTTCAAGAGCTTGGAAATCTGTCTTGATTATGTGATGACCACAATGGTACAGAGTTCATTACTAAACAGGGCTCTGATCATTCTGTACCTATCATAAGCTAAGCACCTGTGTATTTCATGCCCAGAACCATTTTATAACCTTTGAAAACAAATAATAAAGATTTCTGTTTAATCACTGGAAGTGTCATGGACAGTCCTCTCCACCATTATGAGGGTTTAACTCTATTCCACAAATTTTTTAACATAATAATTACCCCAAACCGTCCACACTCTCAGGGCTGCCATAAATAATTTCAGGGCCCCATACAGCTGAAACATCTGGACCCCCCACCCATTGGACCATACCAGTAGGCCCCTTTGTTGTCAAATTTGTTCAGGTTCCCTGACAGGAGCTCTGCTAATACTACACTAATGGTCCACTGCTGCTACCACTTATCGAATATGAGCAATTAGTCCGAACACCACTCACACAGACACATGCACTCAACATACTCAATGTTACTGTACGCTAGCAGTAAACAAGTCACAACTTTACAAATATACTTAAAGGGGTTTTCTCACCATGTTGTTTCACAAAGCCACATGCAGCTTCAGACTCACACTTCCTCACACTTGCTGGTTAGGCTGTGGGTAGTGCTATAGCAGTGGATAGCACATCAACTCTGCTATTCTCAGCTTTTATTTTTGCAGTGACATGACTGCACGAGATGTAATATAGTGCACAAGGCTAACCAGCTCAAAAGGGGTGAAAGCCAGTGCTTTCCTTTGTTAGAGATAACACACTCTGTTCTCAAACTGTCATCTGTCCTGGTGATGTCACTCCCTGCTCTCCAATAAGGCAAAGAGCAGAGAGAGAAGGGGAGAGCCAGTAACCAGAGAAACATGTACACTCAGAGTAGATAAAATCTCACTTATCTCTTGACCAGGGAAAAATCAAAAGACTTATTTATTTGCTAAATGTCTTGATTTACCATCCCCACATGTTGAAAGCTATCCTTTGTAGTGAGGTAAAACTTTTGAAGTATTAGACTGTAATATACAAAAGTATAATGCCTAAAAGATACTAAAATAAAGAAATAAAGGATATGCATAAAACATGCAGAAATAAGACTAAAATAAGAAGTAGAAGAACTGGAAGGTCAAATACTTTGTGATTTTATGTGGTAAAGTCTTTTGTCTGCTCCGAGAAACATGGGAAGAAAATGTACACAAGACCAATTGCACAACCAGATGTTAATTGTATTACAAATGACAGATCTGGGAAATAACACAGGTTACAGACAGTGCAGAGTTGGTGCAGGAAATTGGTCTTTTAAAATAGATAATTCATTAATCATCCTGCCTCCATTGTTGGGCTCTTGTGAGATTGCAATAATATGCTTCCCCCAAAATAAATTCCAAAAGTCTAATTTCACCACAGAAAGCATGTTTGAAAAGTAGATAACTTTTTATTATTTAATGGTGGCATAAAAACTTAATAGAATTCAGCGTATGCTCCTCCTGTTAATACCAAGAGAAAAAACCTTTTGAGAGAAATAAACTTTCCTAATCCTATGAGAAAAACTCTTTCCCAACTCCAGTGTGGTAATCAGAAAAATTCCAAGATCTACGACCCCTCTCCATCTTCTGACTATAAGTGACATAAATAAATATTGCAAGTTATAGTTAATAGATTTACAAATATTGTCAGCATTTATATCCGTTTCTGTCCTGAATGAGGTCCACAACCTTATAATCCTATTTCAGACAGACACGGGGGAATTTCTTAGGAAACCTGAATAACTTTTCAGCAATTGTTTTGGAATGTAAGAGAAACCAATGTTTAGAGTAAACCCACATGAACAAAAGAAGACATAGAAACGCTATGCATATGTTGCCCAGAAGCCCAGCACTACAAGGCAGTAGCACTAACCACTAATTTTTCAGGTCCTAACTAGTGATGAGCAAACAGTAAAATGTTGAACTTGAACTCAAACCACATTAAAGTCAGCTTGGGTCGGGGCCCCATTTGATTTGGCTGTAGGGGGCCCTGAAATGGTTAATAGATGACTGATGGCAGCCTGGTAATGGGGGGGGGCCCATTTCACTTTTTGCACCAAGGCCAAGAACTTGAATTTACGCCTCTGCAGGCTGGACTAGATTAGATGGCAGTATTATTGGTGGCAGTGAGAACATGCCAATGAGGAACATGGAGGTTCCGTTTCAACTAGATTAGGGGCAGTACCAATTGGTGGCACGAGAACATGCCAATGAGGAACATAGAGGTTCCGTTCCATTAGATTAGTGGCATACCAGGGTGGCGCGAGAACATGCAATGAGGAACATGGGTTCAGTTCAACGAGATTAGGCAGCAGTACCATTGGTGGCAGCGAGAACATGCCAATGGGGAACATGGAGGTTCCGGTTCGACTAGATTAGATAATTACTGAAGAACAGATTGGCAAAGCTGTTCAGTAATGAGAGACACAGGGAACTGAACAAGCGATTACAGGCCTGACGATCCTGCGACTGACGATGTGCTTGCTTGTGTGTTGTCCGGAACACTGGAAGGAGTGCCTTGTCTTGTGCCTCTATCTCCACTTTCTAAGCCCCTCCTTGCTCGCTTACCACCTCTAGTTCTCACCGTGTTCAAAAGCTAAATATTATAGCTCTGCACGTGGCACAAGATATGTGTAATAAAAAAGAGAGAAGTATATATATACAGTATGTGGATCACAATAACGCATTGGAATATTTCAGCATTATGTGGACTTAAAATCTGGAAAAATTACACTTTTTGGCGTTGATTAAGATTTAGCAACAGAGAACTCTATTCCTGGAATAATAACTGTATGACAATAACCATGTATATTTGAAAGGTATTTCACCCCCCAAAACTGCCAAAAATTAACTTTTCTCCACTCAGTATAATTTTCACAAACTAGCCACTATTTAGAATTTATTTCTTTCTATAGGAGATTTGGAGACAGTACGTTATTCAATTACTGAACCCCCAAAACTGCCAAAATGAACTTTTCTCCACTCGGAATAATTTTCCCCAACCAACCACTATTTAAAATGTATTTCTTTGTAAAGGAGAATTGGAGACGGTGTGTTATAAAATGATATAATAATAACCTTATATATTACAGAACTCAGCTTCTCTCCCTCCATTATATAACCCTATATATCACAGAGCTCAGCTTCTCTCCTCTATCATATAACTCTATATATCACATAGCTCAGCTCCTCTCCTCTATCATAAACTGTAACCCTATGTATCACAGAGCTCAGCTTATCTCTTCTATCATATAACTCTATATATCACATTGCTCAGCTCCTCTCCTTTATCATATAACCTTATATATCACAGAACTCAGCTTCTCTCCCTCTATCATATAACCCTATATATCACAGAACTCAGCTCCTCTCCCTTTAACATATAACCCTATATATCACAGAGTTCAGCTTCTCTATTTCTATCATATAACCTTATATATCACAGTGTTCAGCTTCTCTCCCTCCATTACATAACCCTATATAGCACAGAGTTCAGCTCCTCTCCTCTATCATATAACCATATATATCACAGAGCTCAGATTCTCTCCCTCCATTACATAACCCTATATATCACAGAGCTCAGCTCCTCTCCTCTATCATATAACCCTATATATCACAGAGCTTAGCTCCTCTTCCACTATCATATAACCTTATATATCGCAGAGCTCAGCTCCTCTCCCACTAACACATCCTGCTCTCAGATAGAGCAGCATAAACCTGACAAGTTTCCTTTGTATTTTTTTATGTCCAACATTTTGTGCATTCATTTCTTCTTTTGTCAGTGTTCGTTTTTTGTTGTCCTCGATCAGATTGAAACCCAGAACCCCACTCCTGCAAGGCATTAATGAACCACTGTGCTGCCATGCTGCTATCAAGAAAGACCTTCAGGCCTTGCACCTATCTTAAAAATGAGCCTCCAATAGTCTCCCTACAGAGAGTACCGTAATTCTTGAGAACGACCTCCTCCTTGTGTTGCAGAGACTTTCAGGCTCCCATTCTCAAAATAAGTGTGGGTCCCATTGTAAGAAATACAGAACTTTGTACAGTGAGATATTTATAATGTGGTATATTCCAATAATATACAGTATATAAAGGTATTTCATTGTATAATCCAAGATGGAGGTTCTTGTGTGAGTCACACATAAAGATGGTGTCAGGTGAACTGTTTTTTTTTGGAATGCACCAGATATCATTCATGTGCTAATTTAAGGTAAATTTAAGGTAAAACATTAGGACTCAGGATAACATTGTATAACCTGACTGATAAGCCCCAGCCTTCTAGATGAAATAGGGATGCATCATGAAGCAAGCGCTTACAATCTATTAGGGTGTACAGATGATATGAAGGGTAAGAAGTGCTAGATTTACAAGGGTCCAGCCATGTGACATAAATATGGGGTTGTTTTATGTAGAATTTGGATGGACCTGTGTCACGGTCCTGGTCGTAGAAGTGGATCCACTGGACCACCGCAAGCGATGGTGTAAGCCACGCCAGGGAGCGGAGTGCAAGTAGGTCCCGGTTTTCACCAGAGTCCGCCGCAAAGCGGGATGGACTTGCTGCGGTGGGAGTCTAACAGGTCACTACCCCTGACGTGACTTGCTTGCGCTGGCAGCCGAGGTATAGCGTGGTATAGAATCGTAAGGCAGACTCGTAGTCCGGGACAGGCAGTAAGGTCAGGACTGGCGGCAGAAGTTCGTGGTCGAGGACAGGCAGGAAGGTCAGGGCAGGCGGCAGAGGTTCGTGGTCAGGAGATGGAGGCAAACGGTACGGTACACGGAAGATCAGGACAAGACTTCAGGAAATGCTTTCTCTATGGGCAAAGGCACTAAAGATCCGGCGGGGAGTGGGCGGAAGCGCAGCCTGAGTTGCGGGATGCGGCGCCGTTCGCAACAACCTACCACCCAGACAGTACATCTATATACAGTTAAGTGCTGAAAATAAGTGCGCTGGGTGGAGAGGGTGGGGGGGGGGGGGGTTACTCATTAGGGATTCTGGTAGGCTAGAGTGAGACGATATATTCTCAGGGCCCTCTTAAAGCTATTAGAGTTCTGAGTGTGCCTGATCGCCCGCGGTAGCATGTTCCAGAGAACTGGTGCTGCACGTGTGAAGTCTTGGAGACGTGCATGGGAGGTCGGATGATTGAGGAATGTTACATAGTTCAATAGTTAGTACGGTTGAAAGAAGACACTTGTCCATCAAGTTCTACCAGGGGTGGGGAAAATGTGGGTGAGGGAGAAAGACAAGGACTTTAAGCCCAGCCCAACCACTGGTTAATGCCCTGGAACCAACAAGGCAAGAACCAATTTGCTCCAGTGGAGACCCTATCTTTGACCCAGAGCCTCCACCAGCCAGGATCCAGAACTTTACATAGCTACATACGCATTAATATTCTTTAGTTCCAGGTAGGTATCTAAGCCTTTCCTGAAACTCTCTACAGTTCCTGCTGTGACCAGCTCCTCAGGCAGGCTATTCCACAGATTCACAGTTCTTACAGTGAAGAACGCTCTGGAGATTGAATTCTTTTTTCTCTAGTCGAAGGGAATGTCTCCTTGTATTTTGAGGGGGCTTCACTTGAAATAATTTTTCCCCATACTTTTTGTAGGGACCATTATATATTTATATAAATTTAATCATGTCCCCCCGAAGCCGTCTTTTCTCAAGACTAAATGATTTAAATTCTACTAACTTCTACTCATAACTAAGATGCTCCATTCCCCTTATAAGTTTGGTTGCTCGTCTTTGTATTCTCTCTAGCTCCATTACATCTCTTCTATAAACCTGGGCCCAGAACTGAACAGCATATTCAAAGTTAGGACGCACCAATGCTTTGTACAGCGGCAGAATTACATCCTTGCCCGCGAGTCCATGCCTCTTTTAATACTCGCCAATATCTTACTTGCCTTAGAGGCAGCTGATTGACATCGCATGCTGTTCAGGAGTCTATGATCTACAAGAACGCCCAGATCTTTCTCAACAAGTGATTCTCCAAGTTTTCTCCCCTAGAACATATGATACCTGTAGATTTATTTCTACCCAGATGCAGCCCCATATTTACCACTTGAAACCCCCTTTCCAAGTGGATGCCCAAG
>JAODAL010031003.1:0-49092 GCA_025379985.1 Phyllomedusa bahiana | reverse complement strand
CTCACCCCCCGCACACCCATCAAATTTTTCGTAATTAACTGAAAATAGAGTACTTTTTGGGTGGCAGTTTCCGAATTCTACGTATAACAACCCCATTGTTTATGTCACATGCTGGACCATTGTAAATCTAGCACTTCTTACCCTTCGTCTCTCCGTACACCCTAATAGTTTTGTAAGCTTTGCGGCAGGGCCCTCTCACCTTGTGTTCATTTTGTAAGTAGCTTTTCATTGTGCAATGTATTTTTTTTGTCTGTACCTACACCCTCCAAATTGTAAAGTGCGGCGGAATATTTTGGCGCTATATAAATTTAAAGATTATTATTATTATTATTATTATTATTATTAATGAGACACAAGATACATTTTTTCTATTTCAACTTATAAGACACACTAATATAATTTGCATACTATTACACACTCACACACCACACACATCCTGCATAAACCACTCACACACCAGATACATCTCGCATACAACACTCACACAACTGACAAATCCTTCATACACCACTCACACCCCAGACACATCCCACATACATCAAACATACGGCAGAAACATTTCGCATACACCACTCACAAGTTAGACACATCCCGCATAATGAAATTTCTTTTATTAGTGGACTGAGAGCATTTGATTTTTTTTTACAATATATTTTACAATTTTTTTTTTCTTGTGGGAGCATCACCCTATTTACCATGCTTTTGAATACTGGTCACTTGAGTACTACATACATGCAAACAAACATAACACATCTCATTCACAAAACGAAACAGACATTGAGCCGAGCCGCATCACTTACAGCAGCTAGAGGCTGTTGTAATTCATAACTGTCAGCAACGGTTTCCTGGAGGGGAGATGGGGGGCTGCAAAGGGAAGCAATCTTTCATGATACTTTTTGCAGCCCTGTGTAGCAGTGTTGGGACTGGACTTCCCCCTAGTTACACAACATATTTTATGACAGGGCCGGCAGTGGGAAAAATTTAAATTTTTTTTCATTGCTGGCGGCTGGGCCCCTCAGTGAGGGCAGGCCACGTAGCAGTGCTAAAGGATGCTACGCCAGTAGTTCCGCCACTGTTAAGGATCATACTGGTTCGAAACCACAAGAAGTGGGTGGAACAGCACTATATGCAATTAGAAATAGCAATATAGAAAGTTTTCTCAAAGGGGTTGCCCACCTTTCCCATGATAATTATACAATCAGCAGCTAGGCCCCCAATAAAATAAAATAAAAAAATTTTTAAAATCACCTACCCCTGGTCCCCGGTCCCAGCGAATATCTCCCCAGTCTTCTGTTTTCATTCTGTCACTTCCCAAAGGGGGAGGTTACTGATTTCAGTAGATTAGAGGCTCTAACATAGAAGTGTCACATAGGAAAATCCATGCCTTGAGTGCTTACTAAATGGAAAAATCCTGAGTAAAAACTGGCATAGAAAAGGACTTAGAAATATTATTTTCAGTAAACTAAATGTAAACACCAGAGTTGGGCAGCTGCTGTCAAGGCAAACAAGATCATGGGGTGTATCAAAAGGACATAAAGGCTCAAGATGAAACATTGTCCTATCACTAGTCAATTGATAATTCCTACCTGGAAAATTGTGTACAGTTCACTATGATACACAGAGGACATTCCACAAGGAAGACATTGTGTAACTTGATTATTAAAAGAAGAAAATTAAATGTGGAATAGGAGGAAACATTGCCGGAAAGGTTATAAAAGTGGGGTTATTCCCCTCACAATTATATCGGGAGGCGGGGCCCGAGCAAGGTTTTGGTGCCCTAGAAGTACACCCAATGGCGCACCCCCCCCTTCCCAAAAATGCCCCCCCCACCTTTCCCTTCCCCCCTGCCCCGGGTCCTTCACAAATTTTCTGATATTTCACATACCCCAGTCCATCTCCCCAGCAGTCTTGCACAATAAATCAACCCTGACAAATTTGCTTTTTCAAATCGCCCCCCTCCATATGAAGGCAATACCCCCAAATTTTACAGTCACTGAATAAAACCTTCATGGGAAATTCCCAGACGAATATTGTTCAAAAAAAAACTCCTAAAAAACCCAAAGACCCTAAACTATTATTTTTAAGGTAAAATAATC
Source organism: Phyllomedusa bahiana (assembly GCA_025379985.1). Lineage (NCBI taxonomy): Eukaryota > Metazoa > Chordata > Amphibia > Anura > Hylidae > Phyllomedusa > Phyllomedusa bahiana. Next base: position 46,996 of record JAODAL010031003.1, on the reverse strand, counting down.
CTGCAGCCCCGACAAACGCGACCCCCACATGTACCAGCAGTTGTACATGGCTCCAGCATTTACCCCCGCCATAAGTGACCAGATGTGGTAGATACTAGTTGTATGAGACGCAATCAGACATATAAGTGATTTACATGCATTTTACATTTAGTGACTCCGGGAAAGTTTTTTTCGATCAGGTCGTTCACGTTCCCTTTTCTTCCCCAGGTTTGACCTTCTCTTTGCTTCCGACCAATTCGTCCCTGTAGTTTGGGACACAAAATATTAAGAATCCTCACATTTCCAGAAAACCCCTTTAAATTTATAGGTATATACGCCCCCCAGTTAGCAGGCATATAGATTCCCCCTTTCATCGTAATTAAGGAGAAAGCAATTAATCATCAATATCGCAATCAGGTGGGGTTTAATAAACAAGGTCAAGTATGTTCTCCTATTGCTGAAATGGAGGTCCCAGGGGACAACAAATAAAAAAGAAATAGGTAAAAATGGTCAATTTTCCCCTAAATTTTGTTTGAAACTTTTTAACATTTATAAAAATTTTTTTAAAAATCAGATGGCTTCCATCTTTGGGGATTTTTAAGCCTTTAGGTAAAATACGAGGCTAACAACTTGTACGCAGTAGCCAGCTCTTGAATCTCCTGGGACCTTTGGTGCCCAAGCAAAAATCATATGATAGTTTTTGTTCACTGACAGTTTTCTAACAGCTTTCATTTTATTTCCCAAGCCTGTGTGATTTGTTTTTAATAAAATAAAATACGAAACCCTTCAATACCCGATGTAATTTGGGAAATTTGATTTTGGCGATGTATATTGGGGAATAAATTTTTATATACAATTTTTAATTTTTTTTTGATATAAATTTTGATATAATTTGATGTTAATTTTACATTATATAATTTTATATTATTTTCATATTATATAATTTGAAATTCATTTTTTAAAAAATTTTATTATTTTTTGGCTATCATAAATTAGGGGAATCTATGAATACACCTTCACCATTTTTTTGCTGTATATTGCCTTTTCTATACATGTATGAACAGGCATACAACCAAACTTGACGCAATGTGCACCTGATGACACATTTTAAAGTTAAAGTTTGGCACATAAAATTCTATGCGATAATTTTGAGTGTTATGTGCCAAAAATGTTTTTCCGATAAACTTTAATTATACTGTCTTTTTTTACATTCAAATCTATTTTGAATGGTTTTTCTGCACCCGTTACTAAAAAAAATTCACAGAGTGCCCTTAGTTATTTCATTTTGTGGGTAAATTGGGGAAGGATGGGGATTTTTTTTTTTCCCATTTTCCAAAGACTGTTTAGCAAGCTCCGTTGTCTGTCAGAATTCTGCGAAACTTTTCTGGGGTTTACCAAACCCTGAACTTTTGATGTGCCAAGTTTTTTGAGCGGCTGTGCTACACTTTCATAAATACTGTCAGATTCTACACTCATCTAAAGAAATTTAGAACTGGCGAGGCGGTGTCAGTTTTATGATGCAAGCAAAAAAAAAAGCATAGTAAAAGAACCAGAACTAAGCAAATGAAATGCAATCCACAAAACCAGGTGGAATGGCGAGTTTAAAATAAAACCCATTACTAAATAACTGTTTCACCCAGATGGACAGAAAAAAAATGTAGAGGCATCCAACATGCTGCACATTGTGATAATACATCACTGACAGAATATCAGAAAGTGTTGGATATCACAAAATAACACAAAATGGCATGAGAAACCAAATAAGCAGCTACATTTGTAAAAAAAAAAAAAAAAAAGGCTTGATTTTTTTCCCAACCAACAGGACTTATTTAATAATCAAAAAATAGAGAAATATAAATGGTACTAATCCATTTTGGATAAGTATCACAATTTATCAAAGTAAGCAAATTGTATATGTCTATTATTAACTCCTTACTGTCCCAGGACATATTGGTACATCCTGGTGTTGGTAAAATTTATATGTAGTGGCCAACCGCGGTGAGATTGTAGAGTGCCAATTCATTAACATGGCAGCTGGAAGCATAAGCAGGATTTCATCACCACCATGTTTAGCTTTCTATTACCTCCTGCCCCAGGAAGCATGTAATAGAATCACCATCTTTAAACACCCTTCTGCATTATACAATGCAGGAGGGTGTACTGAAAATCCGGCCCCTTAATGGTCAAGTACCCTAGGAGAACTGAAAGTTAATATGAAAGAAAAGTATTTATTGTATAAAATAAAAAAGTATTAAAAGTTCAAATCCCCTCCTTTTGCCATTTTAAAAATAAAAAAGTGTTATATAATTGGCCTTGCAACACTTATAAAAGTCTTATCTATTAAAATATAAATCAGTTATCCCATACGCTGAACACTGTAGAAGAAAGCACCAAAATAAAAAATTTTCATGTCCCCTAAAAATTGGAATAAAAAGTGATTAAAAAGTCGCATCTATTTCAAAATGGTACTAATAAAATGTACACTTTAGCCTGCAAAACATGCACCCTCACTCCATAATGTTTGATTTGTCTTACAGTACAAAAATAAAACGGAAATCCTACATATTTGGTATTGACAGTTTTGTATCAACCTGTACACTACAGATACATACATGATAACACACAATTTATACCGAAGAATGAACACCGAAGAAGCGTGCTCCTGTCCAAGTTGGTGGTGTTGTAGTCCCTCCCTTTTCAAGTGGTGGACTCTGCACCATTCAAAGAACTGGCCAGGAAACTTGGCATTCACTTCAGCCATTGTAACGACACGGGTAGTGGCTCCTCTGGACCACCGCAAGCGGTGGTAGCGGCAACGCCAGGGAGCGGGGTCTAAGTAGGTACCGGTTTTCACCAGAGCCCGCCGCAAGGCAGGGTGGACTTTCTGCGGCGGGAGTCCTACCAGGTCGCTACCCCTGGCGCGACTAGCTTGAGGTGGCAGCCGATGCGCAGCGAGGAACAGAATCGCAAGACGAAACACGTAGTCAAAGGTCAGGCCAACATGTCAGGGCAGGCGGTGGAGATTCGAGGTCAGGTAATGTAGGAGAAAGGTCGGGTACACGGGCAGACAGGAACTGATTAACAGGGGGGGAAATTGATGAACAGGAATTAATATATTAACAGGGAAATTATTGAACAAGGGGAAATTGATGAACAGGAATAAATATATTAACAGGGGGAAATTATTGAACAACAATAAATATATTAACAGGGGGAAATTATTGAACAGGGGGAAATTGATGAACAATAAATATATTAACAGGAGGAAATTTTTGAACAGAGAAAGGCCATTAACGATTTTTGATGATCCAAGTGGACAGGATGATTCCCCTGGGCGAAAGAAGTCACACACGGGAGGAAATGCTCAATCAGGTTGTTCAAGTCTTACACCCATCTGCAAGACATTCTAAAAAGGGCCAGGAAACTTTGCATGCACTTCAGCCGTTCTTACACCACCAATCACACCCTCCTTAAGCTGCAGCGGCACACTGGCCTCCCCCAACATAGGCTGATATGTGACATTTCCAAACGGTGGAATTCCAGCCTCCATATGTTGGAATGACTCTATGAACAGAGAAAGGCTATTAATGGTTTATTGATGATCCAAGTGGACAGGAGTACACCCCTGTGTAATTTTAATGTCGGCCAGTGGCAGCTCATGTGTAACACCTGCCGTTTGCTCACGCCCTTTTATGCGGACATGCGTTATTTGGCAGTCGCCAGGACTACGGGATGAATAACGTCATTCCACTGCTTCATGTTGTCACGGACAGCAGTAGTGGATACACTGGACCACCGCAAGCGATGCCCATAGCCACGCCAGGGAGCGGGATCTAAGTAGGGCCCGGTTTTCACCAGAGCCCGCTGCAAAGTGGGATGGACTTGCTGTGGCGGGAGTCTACCAGGTCGCTACCCCCGACGTGACTTGCTTGCAGTGGCAGCCAAGGTATAGCATGGTACAGAATCATCAGGCAGGCTCGTAGTCAAAGGTCAGGCCAACAGGTAAGGGCAGGCGGCGGAGATTCGAGGTCAGGTAACGTAGCAGAAAGGTCGGGTACACGGGCAGACAGGAACTGATGAACAGGGGGAAATTGATGAACAAGAATAAATATATTAACAGGGGGAAATTTATGAACAGGGGGAAATTGATGAACAGGAATAAATATATTAACAGGGGGAAATTTATGAACAGGGGGAAATTGATGAACAGGAATAAATATATTAACAGGGGGAAATTATTGAACAGGGGGAAATTGATGAACAGGTAACAGGGGAGGGCCGCCCATTTTTCCACCTTTAACAGGGGAGGGCCTCCCTTTTTTCCACCTTTAACATGGGAGGGCCTCCCCTTTTTCCACCTTTAACAGGGGAGTGCCTCCCCTTTTTCCACCATTAACGGGGAGGGCCTCCCCTTTTTCATATGAAGCCAGTTTTGCAGCTTTGTCTTTTGCTTCTTTTTTTATCTGTCCCATTCCAGTTTGGTACTGAATTCCATCAACAATGGCACAGAATGCAAAATAAGCACCTAAAACAATTCCTGTAGTTATGGTCTCCTTCAGTTCAAGTTCCATACGCTGCATTTGAACAAACTGGTGTAATGCAGAAACTGGATTCAAACCACCACGTTTATACTTCATGAGTGTTTGATTGTCACTGCTGTCCTCCTCAACGGTCTTGGTATGCAGAGGCTTACCGCTCACCAAAAAACCTCCCATGCCACTCTCCACATCAATACTGCAAGAAGCAGGGGATATTGGCCCCATTTCTTTACTGCCAAGTAGCTGCTGACTGCCCTCCACAAAGTGTTCATCCTCACTGTATAGTGGCGCTGAGCCCAAACCACATGGTAGATCTCCGGCTGAGGGAACCGGATGGGACAGTGGCGGGTTGAGGACAGGTGAGGGCCGCTGACCCGCTCCCGGGCCATGCCAACTAAGGGTTGTGTCTGACATTCCCACTGACTTTTGGCTGGGGTTGTCAGATGTCATCTGGGAGGAAGTGGATGACCTAGTCAATCAATCGAAAACCATTGGGTTGCTGAACAACACACGGCTGCTAGATGAATTTCGGCAGTTGTGGCCTCACCGAATGACCCCTGCTGCGATGTGCCCTTGCTGTGCTGTGACCTGTGCCTGCACCAGGAATGTTTGTGCCACTGCCACTCGCATGTGAAGAGCCTTCCACCACTCTGTATGTCATTCTGTTTTTTATAAAATTTTCAGACTCTGTTTGATGATGATATCTGTTTATCTTAAATTCAAACCCTGTATTTGGCTCCAAATGAACCCACTAACAAGCTTGGGTAACCCTTGGATATAAATTGTGCTCCACAAATGGCCAGGAAAAATTTACTTGTATGTGCCGTTTAAAAACACTGTGTATTTTACTGACTATAAAAGCAAAAACAGGCTTAATTAACCTTCGGATATGAATTATGCTACAGGCAAAATTTCTTCTTTGGCAGTGAAAAATAAGTTTCTTTTAGTGACCACAACAGCAGAACAACGCTTAATTAACCCCTGGATCTAAATTGCGCAAAAGAAATGAGCAACCAAACATTAAGTGGTATTTGGATTGTAAAAACGCTGTTTCTTTAACTGAATACAACAGCAACAGGCTTAGATAACCCTTGGATATTCAATGTGCTCAAGAACTGAGCAGATAGCATTAAAATGTATATGCAGCTGAATTGGACGCACACTGGACTTCAGTTCCAATACCCCACAAAATCAGAATTAGAACATAAGAGAAGCAGTCTCTGAGACAAACTGAGACACCCCCCAAAAAATCGCTGTATAAAAGTGAGTTCTTTAGTATGAGACATCACGAGCAGCAGCGGCAGCACCTTCTCTACACAGAACAGTGAGAGCAGTGTGAGCTGCCAGCGTCACGCCCGGACTTATATAGTGCGGTGACGTCATAGAATCCCGCCGGTCTCTGATTGGCTTCATCTCTGCACATGTCATGTAGGCTACGCCTTTCTTCCTCCAAGACTTCTTTGCACCATGTAACGCCATGTGCTCGCAGCCATTTTATCAATCAAAAACACGCTTCGTTCCCGCGAATCACCCCAAACTTCGACTTCGTTCAGAATTGAAGTTTTCCTAAAATTCTAAACGAATTCCACTTCGTTAGAATCAATTCGCCCATCTCTAAATATAACATTTAATTTGATTAGTTCAGATTTTTTTCCAAACGTTGATTTCATTAACGACAGCCGTCAATATTATTCATTAATTTTTAGAATACTCAGTTTATTTTGTATCTTCTATCTTTTAATTTGCATTTACGTTTTTTTCCTTTTTTGTTTGCACGTTATTTGTATCCAGTTTGTTTTGTCTAATGATTTATTTGTCTTCATTTCTACATATCATGTTTTCTCTTCAAGTATAAGTGAATGTAAAGAAACATTTGGTTTCACCAGCAAGCACTTTGATTGAGTGTTTTCATGGGATTCAGTACACATTGGCTTGTAACTATGGCTATTATTGGCAAGTGTTATTGCTGCTCTCATTGGTGCTTGCATATTGATGACTGATTTTATTGGTTCTTTTGCTTTTACATGTTTTAAGTTTCTGTTTGTGTTCCATACCATGATTAAGGACCAGGGACATAACTAGAAATGGCTGGGCCCCATAGCAAACTTTTCAATGGGCCCCTCCCACTGCTTAAAAAAAAAAAAAACTATCACGTGTATCTCTGTTGCATGTTTCTTCGGGAATGACGGAAAAAAATAGAATACACCAGACACATCCCACATTCATCACTCACATGCTAAACATATCTCGCATACACCACTCAAAGCTCAGAAACATCCCGCATTTACCACTCACAGGGCAAACACATTCGCATACAACACTCACAGGCTAGATACATCCGCATACAACACTCACACACTGCTAGCATCCTGCATACGACATTCACACATCTCGCATCCATCACTCACATGTTGGACACATCTCGGATACATCACTCACATGTTAGACACATCCCGCATACACCATTCACATAGCAGGCACATACCGCATACATCACTCACACATCAGACACATCCTGTGTACAACACTCACACACCGGACACATCCCACATACACTATTCACACACCAGGCACATTCCATATACATCACTCACGCTTTAGACACATCCCGCATACATCACTCATACATCTGATACATTCCATATACATCACTCACACGTTAGACACATCTCGCTTACATCACTCTGTAATCGGGTGATTGATTGGCGAGCAAGAAATAAATTACAATTAGGAAGAATGTATAAAAAATGAAAGGTTTATTACATAAATAGAGAAATAGAATTAAGATAGAATAGAATGATACTTAGCTGGCAGTTACAGAAGTTATCGACGCATAGTTCTTGCACACAGATAAATGGGGCCCCTTATTGTACCCTCAAAAGTACAACCCATTTTTTCCGACGACACATCACGGGGTTCTGGGCGCAGGCCATGCCCCAGCGGAGGCTCAGCTCTCACTGGCAGATCCTGACTTTTTATACTAGTCAGAGCTGTCTCCCTTAACTCTCAAGATGCCCATACTTGGCATCTCTTATGTCTGAGTTGTCTAGTCAGCTTTACCAGACTTCACAATTATCTGATCATCCATACATGGGGAAGATATGAGAATAGCTGTGCATTATGTAATAGTATCAGCTATGATCTGATCAAAATCTGATCATCAGTGGTGTAATATTATCAGCTTCTACAGTGGGGGGAGAAAGTTCTGAGCAGTCAGGCAAGGGTCACCAAGGTCAAACACTGTGAGCAGAAATAGACCATTACTGACATGACAGCTGCAGCAATTACACTGGGATCTATCAGCCTTGATACCAATATTATACATTATGTCTGATATAGATTGTATCCGGCATATGTCTTATATAGACTGGATACAAAGTATATTAATACATCCTCTCACTCTGGCCTACCAGAATCCCTAATAGCTAACCCCGCCCTCCACCCCCCTCACCCCTCACCCGCCAGCACACCCATCTAATTTTCGTCACTTAACTGTATATAGATGTACTTTTTGGGTGGCAGGTTCATCCGAATTCTACGTATAACAACCCCATGTTTATGTCACATGGCTGGACCATTGTAAATCTAGCACTTCTTACCCTTCGTCTCTCCCGTACACCCTAATAGATTGTAAGCTCTTGCGAGCAGGGCCCTCTCACCTTGTGTCTCATCTGTAAGTAGCTTTTCATTGTGCAATGTATTTCTTTTGTCTGTACCTACACCCTCCAAATTGTAAAGTGCTGCGGAATATGTTGGCGCTATATAAATAAAGATTATTATTATTATTATTATTATTATTATTATTAATGAGACACAAGATACATATTTCTATATCACATCTTATAAGACACACTATATAATTTGCATACTATTACACACTCACACACCAGACACATCCTGCATAAATCACTCACACACCAGATACATCTCGCATACAACACTCACACAACTGACAAATCCTTCATACACCACTCACACGCCAGATACATCCCACATACATCAAACATACGGCAGAAACATTTCGCATACACCACTCACAAGTTAGACACATCCCGCATAATGAAATTTCTTTTATTAGTGGACTGAGAGCATTTGATTGTTTTTACAATATATTTTACAATTTTTTTTTTCATTTGGTAGCATCACCCTAATTACCATGCATTGAATACTGGTCACTTGAGTACTACATACATGCAAACAAACATAACACATCTACATTCACACACGCACAGACATTGAGCCGAGCCGAATCACTTACAGCAGCTAGAGGCTGTTGTAATTCATAACTGTCAGCACGGTTTCCTGGAGGAGAGATGGGGGGCTGCAAAGGGAGCAGATCTTTCATGATACTTTTTGCAGCCCTGTGTAGCAGTGTTGGGACTGGACTTCCCCCTAGTTACACAACATATTTTATGACAGGGCCGGCAGTGAAAATTAAGTTATTGTTCATTGCTGGCCGGCTGGGCCCCTCAGTGAGGGCAGGCCACGTAGCAGTTGCTACGGATGCTACGCCAGTAGTTCCGCCACTGTTAAGGATCATACTGGTTCGAAACCCATCAAGAAGTGGAGCTGGAACAGCACTATATGCAATTAGAAATACGCAATATAGAAAGTTTTCTCAAAGGGGTTGCCCACCTCCTATGATAATTATACAATCAGCAGCTAGGCCCCCAATAAAATAAAATAAAAAAATTATACTCACCTACCTCTGGTCCCCGGTCCCAGCGGAATATCTCCCCAGTCTTCTGTTTTCATTCTGTCACTTCCGAAGGGGGAGGTTACTGATTTCAGTAGATTAGAGGCTCTAACATAGAAGTGTCACATAGGAAAATCCATGCCTTGAGTGCTTACTAAATGGAAAAATCCTGAGTAAAACTGGCATAGAAAAGGACTTAGAAATATTATTTTCAGTAAACCTAAATGTAGCACCAGAGTTGGGCAGCTGCTGTCAAGGCAAACAAGATCATGGGGTGTATCAAAAAGGACATAAAGGCTCAAGATGAGAACATAGTCCTATCACTAGTCAATTGATAATTCCTACCTGGAATATTGTGTACAGTTCACTATGATACACAGAGGACATTCCACAAGGAAGACATTGTGTAACTTGAGTGATTCAAAAGAAGCAAATTAATATGTGGAATAGGAGGACTACATTGCCGGAAAGGTTATCAAAGTTAGGGTTATTCAAACCTCATCAATTATATCTGAGGCAGGGCCGAGACAAGGCATTTTGGTGCCCTAGGCAAGTACAGCCAATGGCGCACCCCCTCACTCCCCAAAAAATGCCCCCCCCCACACTAATTCCTCTCACCCCTGCGCCAGGTCCTGTCACTAATTTTCTGCATATTTCACATAGCTCCAGTCCATCTCCTCAGCAGTCTCTGCACAATGAAAATCAGCCCTGACAAATTAGCTTTTTCAAAATCGCTCACCTCCATATGACATTGCAATACCCCTAAATAACAGTCACTTAATAATCAAACTATACATGGATCAAATCTACCAGACGAAGTATTGTTACTAAAAAACCTCCTACAAAACCAAGACCCTAAACTATTACTACTTAAGGCTCAAATAATCCTGCCAGACCCTGACCAAACGCGACCCCCACATGTGACCAGCAGTTGTACATAGGCTCTACAGACATTTACCACCGCCATACAGTGACCAGATAGTGGTAGATACTAGTTGTATGTAGACGCACATCAGACATATAAGTGATTACACTGCAGTTACATTTAGTGACTCACAGGAGACGTCTTTTCTGATCAGCGTCGTTCACGTTCCCTTTTCTTCTCCATCCGGTTCTGACCTTCATGCTGATTGCTTCCGACCAATACTCGTCCCTGTAGATTGGGACACAAATATCTAAGAATCCTCACATTTCCAGTAACTCCTTAATTATAGGTATATACGTCCCCTCAGTTAGACAGGCATATAGATATGCCCTCTCAGTCAGTAATATAAGGAGAAAGCAATATTACTCATCAATATCGCAAATCAAGGCCGGTGTAAGTCAACATAGGTCCAAGTATGTTCTCCTATGTGCTGATACATGGAGGTCCCAGAGGACAACAAAAGAAAATGAAATAGAGTAACAAATGGTCAAGATCCTCCATGAATATTGTTGAAACTTTTTAACATTTATAATGAATCTATAAAATCAGATGGCTTCCATCTTATGGTATATTTCAAGCCATTACGGCTCAAACTACGAGGCGTAACAACTAGAGATGGGCGAATCGATTCTAACGAAATGGAATTCGTTTAGAATTTCAGGAAAACTTCGATTCTGAACGAAATCGAAATTTGGGGTGATTTGCGGGAAAGAAGCGTGTTTTTAATTGATAAAATGGCTGCAAGCACATGGCGTTACATGGGCAAAGAAGTCTGGGAGGAAGAAAGGAGTACCCTAAATGACATGTGCAGAGATTAAGCAAATCAGAGACCGACGGGATTCTGTGACGTCACCACACTATATAAGTCCGGACGCGATGCTGGCAGCTCATACTCCTCTCTCTGTGCCATGTTGTAGCTTCTGCAGATCTCACACAAAAGAAAAAACTTTTATACAGCGATTTTTGGGGGAGTGTCACAGCTTTTCTCAGAGACTGCTTCTCTTACGTTCTAATTTTGATTTTGGGGGGTATTGGAATTGAAGTCCAGTGTGCGTCCAATTCAGCTGCATATACATTTTAATGTTATCTGCTCGGTTCTGGAGCACATTGAATATCAAAGGGTTATCTAATCCTGTTTTTGCTGTTGTATTCAGTTAAAGAAACAGCGTTTTTACAATCCACATAGCTGTTAATTTTTGGCAGCTCATTTCTTTTGCAAAATTTATATCCAAGGGTTAATTAAGTGTGTTTCTGCAGTTGTAGTCAGTCAAAGAAACGGTGTTTTTCAACGCCAAAGAAGAAATTTTGTCTGTAGCATAATTCATATCCAAAGGTTAATTAAGCGTTTTTCTGCTGTTGTAGTCAGTAAAATACACGTTGTTTTAACACGCCACATAGCTGTTAATTTTTGGCAGCTCATTTCTTTTGCACAATTTATATCCAAGGGTTAATTAAGCGTGTTTGTGCTATTGTAGTCAGTAAAATAAACTGTGTTTTTCAACGCCAAAGAAGAAATTTTTCCTGTAGCATAATTTATATCCAAAGGTTAATTAAGCCTGTTTGTGCTTTTATATTCAGTAAAATACACGGTGTTTTTAAACGGCACATACAAGTAAATTTTTCCTGGCCATTTGTGGAGCGCAAAATTTGTCCAAGGGTTACCCAAGCTTGTTAGTGGGTTCATTTGGAGTCAAATACAGGGTGTGTATTTATCATATACAGATATCTTCATTAAACAGAGTCTGTAAATTTTTGAACAAACAGTGTGTCAGACAGAGAGGTGGCAGGCTCTTCACATGCGAGTGGCAGTGGCACAAACATTCCTGGAGCAGGCAAAGGTCACAGCACAGTAAGGGGACGTCGCAGCAGGGGTGACTCTGTGAGGCCAGAACTGCCGGTGTCATGTAGCGGCCGTGTGTTTATCAGCAACCCAATGGTTCTTGATTGGTTGAGTAGGTCATCAACTTCATCCCAGATGACATCTGACAACCCTAACACTGGGTTCATCAGATACAACTCTTAGTTGGCATGGCCTGGGAACAGGTCAGCGGCCCTCACCTGTCCTCAACCAGCCTCTTTCCCGTTCGGGTCCCTCAGCCAGAAAACTAGTATGTGGTCTGGGATCAGCACCACTATACAGCGAGGATGAACAATTTGAGGACAGTCAGCAGCTACTTGGCAACGAAGAGGTGGGGCAGACATCCCCTGCTTCTTGCAGTATTGATGTGGAGAGTGGCATGGGAGGTTTTTTGGCGAGCGGTCAGCCTCTGCATACCAATACCATTGAGGAGGACAGCAGTGACAATCAAACACTCATGAAGTATAAACGTGGTGGTTTGAATCCAGTTTCTGCGTTACACCAGTTTGTTCAAATTCACCGTATGGAACTTGAACTGAAGGAGACCATAACTACAGGGAATGTTTTAGGTGCTTATTTTACATTCTGTGCCATTGTTGATTGAATTCAGTACAAAACTGGAATGGGACAGAACACAAAAGAAGCAAAAGCAAAAGCTGCAAAACATTGTATGAACTTCTTCAGTATGAAGAATGTGAATCGTATGTCCAACTTACAGAAAGTAAAAACACAAGTCCTTTTGGGGGCCCCCCCCCCTGTTATGGGGGAAAACAAATTTTCATCCACACAGTTTTTCAAGGGGTTCAAGAAAGAAAGTTGATAAACTTCTTTTGTTCAGAACAGAAACAAGGTGATAAAGGAATATTTTGCTAAAACTTGTATCTGGGGTGTCCAGATTTTAAAAACGGGGAAAACCCTTTTAGCGCATTTGTAAGGGAAAAAGGTCTCACAAACCGCCCCAAAGACTTTTAAAATAAATAATACTAATAAATTTTTTAGAGCCTAAGAAAAAAAGCTTTTCCCTTCACCCTCGCTTTTTTCCTTCGTAACCCTCTTGCCCCGCCCCTTCCCCACGACCCTTCCCCAGTGTCTGCCCTTAACTTGCCCCAACTCGAGTTTGCCTTACGATTTTGTCCTCCTACACCTTGGGCTGCACGAAAGCAAGTCACGAGGGGTAGCGACCTGGTAGTCCCCCCCGCAGAAGCCATCCCGCTTTAAAAAACCGGGGACCTACTTAGCCCCGCTCGGGGTGGTATTGTCACATTTGTGGTGGCCCCGGGGATCCCTCCCCGTGTCCGTGACAACATGAAGCAGGGGAAATGCGTTTTTCACCCTGTGTATGGCGATGACAAATAACGCTGTCCGATGAAGGGCCCTGGCAAATGGCGGGTGTACGCAGATTGCCATACGACATTAAAATTAACAAGGGGTACCCCTGTCGTTTGGTCATCAAAAAATTTTTAAGGGCCTTTTCCCCTTGTTCAATAATTTCCCTGTTAAATTTTATTCTGTTCATAATTTCCCCCTGTTAAATAATTCCCCCTGGTTAAGAATTTATTCCTGTTCAAAAATTTCCCCTGTTCAATAATTTTCCCCCCTGAAATATTTTTTTCCTGTTCATAAAATTTCCCCCTTTTCATCTTTCCGTCTGCCCGGTCCCCGATTTCTGCTACGTTACCTGACCTTGTTTCCCGCCCCCTGTTGACCTTTTGGCTTTTAACCTTTTGTTTACAGTTTCGACTTACCCCCGGGTGGGGAATCCCCCGCAGAAAGCCCTTCCCTGCCTTTGCGGGGGCTTGGTGAAAACGGGGGCCTATTAGACCCCGTCCTGGCGGGGCCGCTACCACCGCTTTGCGGTGGTCCAGAGGAGCCCCAACCATGCGTTACAATGGTAAAGTGAATGCCAAATTTCTGGGGCAGTTCTTTGAAAAGGGGCAGATTCCCACTTGAAAAGGAGGGACTGCAGTACCCCCCAAATTGGGGGCAGGGGCAAGGGTTGCTTTGCACTTAGGAATTTTAAACCATACTGCTGTCTCTTGGGAAAAGTCTCGGGGAAGACTGCTGGCACCCCGAGTGCGAGGGCAGGGGTTCTGGACCGGTAATGAGTAATAGACGGGGTTTTTTCGGGAAGGTGGTGAAGCTTGATGCCGAAATGGGGGTGCCCCCGGGGGGCGCAGCTGTTGGGACAGGATGGACCACCCATCGAAAAGTATGGTTATACTGCATATTGATGAGGGCGTGATGCCCAAATTAGGGCCTGGGCATGCCTTACTTTCTTCCCACAGTTTCATATATTATGTGCCTCCTGGTGCTCGTCAAAAAAAATGGCACAAAGCCCAGTAGGTGATTTTCCACCAAAGTCGACTGATGACTGTTACTGCCGCTGACCCGGTGAGCCCCCTGTCCGTACTTTTGGGGCCGCAAAAGTGGGGGGTTAAATCGTGGCCTTTGGCTCCTTATTTTCACTATGACACCCCGCTGATCACCCTCCCCCGACTTTGGGCTGCGCCACTGCTGACCGCAAGCTGCCCTCTCTTCCCCAATGATAAGAGAACCCCCGTCACTGTTGGTTTGGTCAGCTCATAGAATCACATGGCTTTTCAAAACCCCCAGTAAGCTTGATGAAAACCCAAATTTACTCTCCCCCCAGACATAATCTTACTGTCCAAGATCCCCGATTGTCTGTGTCCAAATGCCCCCTTTTTTTCCCCCATCTCTAAAACTTATGTAGGAAAAGGAAAGCTTCAGGGCGGCAATGGGTAGTCGAGGGTAGGAAACCCGTAGGGGCCAATTCATCCAAGGAAAAAGGGGGCACAAGAGGCTGGAGTGGGTAAATTTTCCCCTTTTGGGGGATTGTATGTTGTTTAACTAGGGCACCAGAATACCCCTTTTCCCGCCCCTTTTTGCTTTACCCACTCAAGTGGGATCGGTACACAAATTTTTTTTGCCTTTTACCCGAGTCCCCCTCAACGGTCCCCCTGTAAGAGCCTAACCACCACAACAAAACCCCCCCTTGAATCTCCTACATATTTTGCCCCCTTTCAAAAGAGGGGGTGTTTCCCCACCCTTTTGCTGCCCCTGCCTAAATATTTTTCTCACTGTAAAGTGGCAAGAGGCCAAGCACTGGTTCTTTGGTGTGGGAAGCGAACGGACAAGGGGGTTGGGAAAGGTGAGACCCCCCACTGCCCTGGGCCATGTCAAAAGGGGGTTTTGTGGAAAAACCACTGATCTTGGTGGGGTTGAGATGTCATCTGGGAGAAAAAGGGATGACCTGTGGGGGTCAACAATGGCCGTAGCTGACACCCGGTGCGTGGCCCCAAGGGTGACTCTGCTGTGACATCCCCTTACCCGTGTGCATCTGTGGCGGCTCCGGTAACTTACTTCTGTGTTCTTTGACGCTATCATAGGATCTTAGCCCTCAGCTCGTTTCTTTCCAGCTGCCGCTGACGTTCCCTTGTCAGGCTATGGTCCCACTTCAGTTTTTTGATCAGTTTTGCCCCCGTAAGTGCCCAGGGAATTGAAGGGTGAAGCGATTATAATAGCGGCGGCAGTCATGTGCGTGTCATACTAAAACACAGTAGAGGAAAAAAGAAGATGGTGGAACCGGCGCACGTGTGTATCCAGGAATGCCAATGATGCAGGCAGGAAGATTAAGAAAATTATTTTATTATTCTAAAAAGACTAGGGCATAACCTCAGCTGATCTAAAACAATTTAAAAGCAAGTAAAACCCGACGCGTTTCGCGATTATTAAACGCTTCCTCAGGGGTAAAAAAATACTAAAACACAGCATTGTATGAAGACTCCAAGCTCCCTATGCATATTTAAGCATGGCACAATGTTCTACGGCACCCTACAGGCTCTGTGCAGCCATGAAATAGCTGTTTTTTAACGCGATTCGTCCCGAAGTAATTCAGACCGAAACAAATTTTGTATGAAAATTCGGCGAAATCGGCGAACCGAAATTTTGAGAAATTCGCCCATCTCTAGTAACAACTCAAAATTTGCATGAAGGTGGTAGCCACCTGACTGTGAAGATTTATTTTGATTGTAAGGTTTGGTGTTGGGAAGGAATTTTATTTTCATTAGGATGAGGGCAATTGGTTTCTACTTTATTTTACTACGTAATTATCATTTTATAGGTCAGAGTGAATACTGCTCTTATTTTCATACCACTAGTCTAGGGTGTAGACATGTATCACTTATAGTTGTTATGGTTTATTATGTTTTTATAGTTTGTTCATAAGAAAACATTATCTGTTCTTGATTCATTTAATACGAGGTCTAGAAAAAAATAACTGAAATAAGTGAGTAGTTGTTCACCTAGGGCTACATTGATAGTGGAATTTCTGGAAAAGACTATGTTTTTTCTTGTATGAATACTTGTGATTGGTGGTGAAAAGTACAACAGTGAAAAAATGGAGCATAATTTGAAACATTTGAATGTGCACCAAATCTCTGAAACCTTCTTTTGCTAGACTCAAAAGAAAGTGTCTTGGGAAAATAATTCTACAAATAAGAATAATTATGCCTGTCTCTATCTAGAATAAATAATTATTTGGGGTACCATTTCTGAAATAAAATCAGATTGGACAATTACTCAATGGAAAACAACAAGGTCAGCAGATCTATGCTGGTTATACATATGCAAGCAATCCCATGTAGAACATACGGTCATCACACACAATAAAAGCAAAATGTTCAGTTGCATTTACACAAACTAAAGACAAACACAACAACATATGCTTATATACCTTGCTAGTTTAAAAAAAAAAAATAAATATAACAATCAAACAAAACAAAAAAATTAACTCAGTAGACCAAAATAACATTCAAAACAAACTGACCTTCATCTATAGTTTACCTTGTATATTTTCGGTTATGTAGATAATGATTAACTATCTCTTATGTGGGAGGGTGTAGGGGGTTGATACAACTTTTTGGGTATAAATATCTGTCATTTACACTTCATACTCGTTCTGGATTCATCATGAAATTCCTTCTGATCTGTGTGCTCCTCGGAGCAGTTGGTGAGTCCAATGGTTCTTTCATTCAAGTTCTACTGGTTATTGAGCTTATGCTTTCTAATTTCATCATCTTTTCAATGTTCTATATGTAACATATTCATGAGACACCAATATTAACAGCATATGTCCTGTTCCATTATATTATTTCCAGCTGCTTTTGAGGATGATGACAAAATTGTTGGAGGGTACACTTGTACCAAGAACTCCGTCCCCTACCAGGTCTCCCTGAACTCTGGATACCACTTCTGTGGAGGATCCGTCATCAACAGCCTTTGGGTGATCTCTGCTGCTCACTGCTACAAGGCGTAAGTTACTTTTATATCATCTCATCAATCAAAAATCCATTGAAGTCAGCTATTAACAAGCAGGAACCACCATCTGTACAAAGCTTAATCTAAGTTGAATCTCATTATTAACTTACGTGGTAAATCATTGGTTGCACTTATGATCCAGGGGGCAGCAAAACAAGGTTGCATAATAATCAACCACACCTTGAAACCCGAGGTGGCTCTAAATTTGCAACAAAATATAAAAATGGCACAATACATGGGCTAGTTGTAGATTTTGCATGGGTTGAACTTCAAGTGGTGTCTGTTATATGAGTTATACCACCCTCAAAAATATTCATAGCTGAAATTTGGAAAAAGAGAAGGTCATGTTACTGGATTGATTGACCCGATGTACCCAACAGGCAGAAGGAGGGTGTTCTAATATTGTCAGACTCTCATCCTCAATAAGTTATCAACGTGTTGATTCAGATAAAGCTGGAAGTAGAGAACAAAGTATATACATTAAAAAAGATCTTTGCTAAAAATGTAGCAGGTATAACAGTTAATATGGGTCTATAGTGGTCTATATAAAATCGTTCATGACCAGAGATAAACCAAATGGCCACCTTAGTACTGTATGTATGTGAAGCAAGGGAATAGGAAGTTATTAAGACCAACAGCTGAGGGTGGAGGAGGGTCAGTATTAAAGGAGCTAGACTGCAATTGTGTACTTTCTATTGGCAAGGTTGAGGAATTGGAAAGGGATTTATAGACTTGAGATCTTTTAAATACTGAAGAAAGAAAGAAAAACCTAACAACAGAAAGTGTTAACTATATTTGTAATGACCTTTTCATCTCTTCTGATGTTAATTAAAGTGGCCATACAGAGAGATGCCCTATTCCAAGTGTTGTTTAGGGCTCTGTGGCTGCCTTTTACTTCCCTTGTCAGATTTTTATTCAAGATGCCAGCTCTGTATTTAGTACAGACAGGTTGGTAGACTAATATAGAAGGATGTCTACAAGCTAAAATATTTTCATTTTTTTTACAAAACTATACACCAAAATTAAATCTTTTGGATCTTAATGTCTCAAGTCATCTTATTGTTCCACGTATTCTTCTAGGAGCATGCAGGTCAGACTGGGAGAACACAACATCGCTACCAATGAAGGTACTGAGCAGTTTATCAACTCTGCCAAGGTCATCAGACATGGAAGCTACAACTCCAGAACCCTGGACAATGACATCATGTTGGTCAAACTGGCCTCCGCTGCCACCCTCAACTCCTACGTCAAGGCTGTTGGCCTGCCCTCTGGCTGCGCTGCTGCCGGCACCAGCTGTCTGATCTCTGGATGGGGCAACACCCTCAGCAGTGGAAGTAAGTCTTAAACCATATAAACATGTTAAGTTTATAGTGCTATTCAATGCAAAGCTTGTAGAGATATCATATAGTTTATGGTCTGTTATCTACTTACTTGGACAATGTATGGTTATTAGCTACATTATGTGTTAATGTTCTGTGTGCATTATATATGTGTTAAATATATGTTATATATGTATATGATATATTATATATGTAGAATAATTGATTGTTTGTTAACAATTGGAAATCTCTTTCCTGTAATTATTGAGATGTACAGTATGCGCTTGTATGAAAACTTGTCAGCTTTGTGCTTTTACAGTATTTAGAATAGTTAACACTATAGTCATAGTTAGAAATCAATTAATATTGAACCTACTAGATCGTCTATGAAATATACCCCAAACTTATTATTAAATATTAGTGTACTTCTGCAAAAGAAAACTTCTAATCATTACCATTACATTATAAAACTTATGCAGCATACCATTAATGATCAGAATGGGAAGTTTCTAAGGATCAATGTTAATTACTTCGTATCACGCTAACATTTCCAAGCTTTTTATCTGATGAAGATGGAGAGCTGTGGGCACATGAACAAAATTAGCAAATAACATATGATTGATAAATGTCCTAGTGGGGGAAAAGGTATGACATGTGGTGTCATAGAGTGGCCACATTTTGATAATTTGTAGAAACCAAACTTTATAAAGATTGATCATATACCAATAACTTATATCTTTATAAAGCAAAAATCCTAAAATGATCAAGTTTGAGAACAATAAATGTTATGAGTGTCCACTAAACATTTAATGTGCTAACATTTTATGTTCTTTTATTTGCAGCAAACATGCCCAACCTCCTGCAGTGCCTGAACGCCCCCATCCTGACCTCTGCCCAGTGTAGCAATGCCTACCCAGGAGAGATCACCAACAACATGATCTGTGTTGGATACCTTGAAGGTGGCAAGGATTCCTGCCAGGTAATGTATCTTCTTACTTTTATACATTTCATCTGAATGATTATAAGATAACAATTGTTACCCAGAATAATAGTCATTAGGAACTCACACTGAAATTGTTTATATTTTGCAGTTCTTAACATTTTGTACTTAATCCATTCCAGTTATTTTCCATTAGTTAGAGATTAGCTTGACAAGTGGTTAAAACATATTACAAATATATTTTTTACTCATTACTCATTTATACTACAAAAAACAATAGAAGGGATAACAACTTAATAGGAGAATAGGGTTCCCTTTTCCCATAGGTGAGGCATTTGCCTACTGCTCCATATACTGTAGGTGAATATTTAATAGAATTCCCAAAAAATCTCTCTGTATTTTCACAGGGTGACTCTGGTGGACCCGTGGTCTGTAACGGACAGCTGCAGGGTATTGTCTCCTGGGGATATGGCTGTGCCCTCAGGAACTATCCTGGTGTCTACACCAAGGTCTGCAACTTCAACTCCTGGATCTCCAGCACCGTTGCTGCCAACTAAACATCTACTTTTTTATAGTTGTTTTCCTTTTTTAAAATATGCGATTAAATTGTCTTTCACAACCTTTTAGCAGCTAAAATTTCAATAAAAACGTAAACCCAACAACAGATTGTCTCATTCTATGTAATTTCCTATTACTTGTATAATATCAAACATGATGTGTGGGAATGTTATCTGGAAGCTGGAAGAATATGATTCTCTGTAGGTGGTGGTATTAGAAGCAGAAAGAAGGAGGACATGTTACCTCTATACACATATCAGTACTACCTTCTTACCTTGATGTTCTCAAAACCTTAACTCCAAAGAGAAGGTCTTGCCCAGGTTATAATATAATTTGCCAAACATTACAACATAACAGTTCTTGTACCGAGTTTCTCCTTCGATCTCATGCACTGTCTGTTTTAACCCCTTCCTGACATTAGACGTATGCATACGCCCTAGCGGGAAGTGACTTCCCACAAATGGACAGATGCATACGTCCTGGCGATCGTACGAGCGAGCCGCGCACGATCGCGACATGGGACCAGCGGTAAATTACCGCTGGCATCATGCCGCATCACCCCCGGCCGGTGTGTGCTCCGGCCGCGGGTGTTTAACCCCTTAACTTTGACGATCAATTAAGATCGTTGGAGCTAAGTCGCAGGCAGGAGGAGGGAGCCCCTCCTGCCTGCTCCTCTGCGAGCTGCATGTTAATTCGGCAGCAATCGCTTACCAGCCGGCTCCGGGAACTGAAGACCACTTCCCGGAGCCGTCTGTGACGTCACGATGCCCACAATGCATTTTTGGCATCGTGACTGACAGTTGTCATAGCGACCAGTGCATAGCAAAAAGGGCTAGGGAAAGGGCCTGCCTTCTAACAAAAACTCAGAAGATCTGAAGATTGCTGTTAAAAAATTCCCCAAAGGGGGAAAAAGAAAAAAATTAAAAAGGGTTAAAAAAAAAAAAAAAAAAGTAAAAAAAGACGGGAAAAAAAGTAAAACAAAAAAAAATAAAAAAAACACTTTACACCGCCTTTTCCCCCTTTATAGACGCCAAAAACCCCCAAAAAAAGATCAAAAAAAAAATTTAAAGACCCCATTTTTTGGTACGCCGCATGCGTAAGGGACCTGTCCTAAAAAATGTGTCATTTTTTAAATTTAACCCGTAGGGTTTAACGCTTTTTTAAAAAAAAAAAAAAAAATTAAAGAATTCCCGATTTTTTTTCATCCCGCAGCACATAAAATGGAAAAAAAAAGCTATAAAAAATTTTTTTATAAACCAAATTTGTCCCAAATTAAAAAACGTAAATTTCTTTCCCGCAAAAAAAAAAAGCCCTTTTACCCCTCTTTTGTATACGGAAAAAAAAAAAAAGTTATGGCTCTCAAAGACCGATTCATAAAAATTTTTTTTCCCCAATAAAAACTTTTTTTTTTTTTTTTAAAAGTGTTTCAACAAAAAAACTATTTAAATTGGGTATCGCCGTAATTTTTATTGACCCACAGAGAAAAGGGCTAACTTGTCTTTGGATACGGGCACAGTGAGCGTTTGTTAAAAAAAAAAAATAAAAAAAAAAAAACCCAAATGGGGAATGCGGGATTTTAAACCCCGGGCCTTCCAAAAAAGGATTTAAAAAATGATAAAAAAAGTCTTGTCCCCAAAAAAAGGGAAAACCAATAAAAACATAAAACTCTTTTCCCGCAAAAAACAAGCTCCTACACAGTTTCCGTACACAGCAAAAAAAAAAAAGGTTAGGGCTCTCAAATGCGACTTTTTGGAAAAAAAAAACGTGGTTTTTCCTTTTAAAGGGGAAAAGTTTTTTTAAATTGTGTAAAAGCATTTTAAAAAACATGAAAAAATATTACAATTTGGTATCCCCGGGTAATCGAAATCGACCTGCTAAAGAAAAGCTGGGAATGTCTTTATTCCAGACGGTTCCCGCTGAAAAAATAAAAAACACCCCGGGGAATTTTTTTATTTTGTTAAAAACCCCCCACAAAAACCCCTTAAAAAAAAAATTTGACAAAGCGTCAAAGCCCCCCGTTTAATGGTACTAATGAAAACGCAATTTTCCCACAAAAAACAAGCCCTTTAATCGGGCTCCTTAAAAACAGAAAAATAAAAGCTAGGGTTGTCAGAATAGGACAACTTTAAAAACACAATTTTTTATGGGACCTATTTCTATGGGGTAAAAAAAATAAAACAAAAAAAAAACTAAAAAAAATTTTATATCATTTTTAATTGTACCCCCCCCCATATTTAAAGTTATCCTTTTTTTTAAAACCTGTACGGCAACATTGTAAGGGTGCTTTCCACGGTGCATTTTGGTGTGTTTTTGAGGGGTTTTTTTCAATGCTTTTTTGTGCGGAAAGCACAAAATTTAAATTTGCTGTAATTGCTGCAAAAATTTATCGCGGTAACTACCGCAAATTTAACCGAAAATTTTTTAAACCGCTTTTTTTGCCGCAATTTTCTGGCAGCAATATGCAAAATTAATTGCTGTGCTTTCCTGCAAAAAAAAAACGCATTGAAAAAAATTTCCCTAAAAACCGCACTGTGTTTTAAAAGCACCCCAAGGAAAGGGCCAAAAAAACAATGGCGGAACTGCCGTTTTTTCCCCCCTTTTTATAGGCCCCAAAACTGAAAAAAAAACTATGGGAAAACCTGTGCTCCCAAAAAGCACGTACACCCCTAAATAACCCTGAGGGGTGTTGAATCCCAAAATGGAGCGCTTCTGGGAAGGTTTTACCTGTTCTGGTACTTTGGGGGCTTTTCAAATGCACATGGCTCCATCAAAATCTGCGTTTTCCCAAAAAACAAATTTGCCTCCCCCCCCCCTTTTTCCCCCTCCCCTGCACCCAAAAAAGCTAAATTTTCCCCCCACATGTATGGTATTGCCGAACTTTTGAAGAAAATTTCCTTTGGGCAAAAAATTTTTTTGTGCTTTTTTTTCCAGGGGGTTTTCCTTGTAAAAAAGAAAAATTTTTCAGCTAAAAGTGCAATTTGTTGGAAAAAAAAAAACATTTTTTTAAATTTTTACAGCTTAAAAACAAAAAAAAAAAATTGGGGAAACACCTATGGGATCGATTTTTACTCACTGCACCCCGGATATATTCCCTTTAAGGGGGTTTGTTTGGGTTTTCCCAATTTTGGGGGCCTTTTTTGGGTTTTTTTATTTTTAATTTTAGACCTTATTTGGAAACTGGGAAACCCCGAATTGCGCCTAAAAAAAATCGTTTAAAGAAAAATTTTGACCCCGGTCCTTTAAAAGGGTTTCCCCCTACTCTGGGGCCCCTTTTTGGTTGAGCCAAAAACGCGCACTAGGCCCCCCCAATGGGTATCTCTTTTAAAATTTGGGACAATCGGGGGATCAAATATTAAGTTTTTATTTCCATGTTTTCCCTCTCCCCTTTTTCTGGGGAGGGAATGGAAAAAATTGAAAAACTGCAAAAAAAAAGTGAAATTTTGAAATTTCACCTCCCCTTTTTCTTTAATTCCTTTTGAAACACCTAATTTGGGGTTTTAATTTAAAATTCCCTAAAAGGCTGTTTTGAAAACTTTAAGGGGTGAAAATTTTTTTAGATTAAGTCATTTATGGGGTAAACAACATACAGGGCCCCCCAAAAACACGTTAGAAAATGGACTGGGCCCTTTAAAAAAAAGTAATTGCAAATTTTTTATTTTAAAAATTTTAAAAAATTTTACTAAATTTCTAAACCCCCTAATGAAATAAAAAAAAAAAAACATTTAAAAAAAAAAATGCCCAAACCCACGTAGACTTATGGTTGATGCTAGTTATAACTATTTTGGGGTTTGGAATAACTATCTGTCTTTACACACAAAAATTTTTTAAGTTTTGGGAAAAAAATGGTACATTTTTTTTAAATTTTTTACGATTTAAAAAAAATTATGCAAAAACTAAACAAAAAGGGAAGGGTTTTTTTACAAAAGTCAGAAATAGCTGTGGATTTTGTAGATATTGTTCACAATTGGGGGACATTTATCAAGGCGTTGCACCCAAAATTTCTGCACAATTTGTGCCCCAAAAAAATTTTTCCGTTTCTTGGTTTTCCCCCCACTTTATTATGTTTTTTTTGACAGTTTCCCAGACATTCCTATGCCTCATCTGTCAAAGGAGACGTGGCCTCGGTAAAATGGGGGTGGCTTCAAAAAAAGGGACATGGCTTAAAGTGCGGCAAAAATGCGAAAAATGCGGCAAAATGTTGCCGTAGTTAGTGACATAAAAGTAAGCCAACTTAATAGTGGTACAAAGGTAGACTAGCCAGTTTTAACCTGTGCCAGATTTATCAACACTATAATAAATGCATCACATTGTAAGACTGTCTAATCTAACTTAAAACTGTCTTACAGTTAGACACTGTTGATAAATGTCCCCCCAATGTAACAGAAAAAAAGAAAATTGGGGGCTCACCTAATGCCCAAAGGAGCCGCCCATCCTGGCACAGGTAAAGGGTAGTACAGAGCATTTAGTACTGCACTGTACTGTAGAGAGGCGCTAGTAGACCGCCAATCAGTCATTGTGCTTCACTAATATAGAGGTGGTAGGGACATATCTTGGAACCAAACTCAATATATGATGTCTCAGAAAAGACCTGTGTGCTAAAAGTATTGTATCCTGAGGTCATTATTAGAGATGGGCGAATTGATTTTAACGAAGTGGAATTTGTTTAGAATTTCAGGAAAACTTTGGTTCAGAACGAAGTCGAACTTTGGGGTACTTCGTGTGAAGGAAGTGTGCTTTTGATTGATAAAATGGCTGCGAGCACATGGCGTTACATGGGGCAAAGAACTCTGGGAGGAAGAAGGGCATAGCCTGCATGACATGTGCAGAGATGAAGCCAATCAGAGACCGTCGGGATTCTGTGACATCACCGCACTATATAAGTCCGGGCGCGACGCTGGGAGCTCATACCGCTCTCACTGTACTGATTAGGGAAGGTGCTGCCGCGGCTGCTTATGATAGCTGATACTAAAGAACTCATTTTTTTATACAGCGATTTTTGGAGGGTGTCTCAGCTTGTCTCAGAGATTGCTTCTCTTAACGTTCTATTTCTGATTTTGTGGCATATTGGATCTGAAGTCCAGTGTGTGTCCACTGCTGCTGCATATACATTTTAATGCTCTCTGCTCACAGCACATTGAATATCCAAGGGTGATCTAAGCCTGTTCCTGTTGTATTCATTTAAAGAAACAGCGTTTTTACAATACAAATACCCCTTCATTTTTGGCTGCTCAATTTGTTTGGGGCAATTTACAAACCAGGGGTTAATTAAGCGTTGTTCTGCTGCTGTGGTGACTAAAAGAAAACTTTATTTCACCGCCAAACAATACATTTTTCCTGTAGCATAATTCACAAGCGAAGGTTAATTACAAGGTTCAATATCAAAAGGAACGCCAAAGCCACAAATCAGAACCAGAGGAATAAACGTAAACCAGCCAAGGTCACAAGCCAAACGGAAGCGAAAGCACAAAATCAGGAGACAAGCGGGGAAAAGGAGAAAAGCCGAGGTGGTACACAGATAAGAAAAAACAAAAAACACAAAGCCAAAAAGCAAGGTAGCCGGAATATCAAAGGCGCAGCCCCAAGCCTTCAGGGGTTTAAATGGGTTTCCCTGGATCCCCCCCTGCATGTTTGGAAACGGCCTTCGGGTCCTCCCATTGGCTGGTGCACCCCCCCCTGTCAGGAGGGCTGGGCCCTGTCACTCCGAGTTGTCGCGCAGTGTATCAGGGTGGAATCGTGCATCAGTTTGCTGGCCTGCAGATCCTAGGCTGGAAAGCCCAGCCTGACAGTACTCCCCCTTTTAGGGGGGGCCAGGCCCCTTTCCCGGTCTGGGTAAGATCATGGAATTCCCTCACTGGGCAATCGCATGGTAGGTTTCCCCGGAAACCCCTGATCTCCCCTCAGGCCCAAACCCCCTTAAAAGGACCAGGTACTGCAGTGCCTTTGGGCCTTCAAAATTTAAAACTATGGGGTTATTTTTAACTCCCCCCTTGCGAACTAGAGAAGGAGGCCTAGGGGAGGATTTACCGGTAAAATATACCTCTTACAAAGTCAGCCGGGCACTTATGTATACGGAGGGGGAAGAGGGTGATTTCACTGAAAACCCAGGGGGGTAACCACCTCGAACCACAAATAAACGTTAAGGAAAGGGTGGGGGCATAGTTCCCCGGGAGGACGAGTTCTGGGAACCTTACCCCAGCGCAGCTTCACAAGATGCCGCATAGGCCTCAAGCTGGCACGTGCTTAAAGGTAGAATATCAGCTCACACAGTATTGCCCGTATGGTAAAGGGGACTTTTGTCAACACACCGTGTCCCCACCCGACTAATTTCCCCGAATTCCGTCAAACACTGGATTATGTTTCTGAAGCCCGGGCAGCCCCAACACCCATCAGCGGGCCCCCTCCCGACGAATGAATACACTTTTAATATTATGGTTGACCACCATTCCCGCCCGGGGTAAAATATTGAATTTTCCCTCGGTAGGGGGGGGTAATTTTGGCCCCTACCCGCAGTGAGTCAGATAGCGGTCTCCAAGGTAGGCCCGAGTTTGGGGAAAGATGATCAACAAAAAATTGAAGTGATCCCCAATACACAAACGCACTCCCCGACCGGACAGCGACAAAATATGAAATCTTAATCGGGGGGCAGCAAATTATTAGATACATTAAAAAATACCCGTCCTAGTTGTCCTCCCGCTGAAAAACCCGGATTGGGTTTTTTCCGACTTTGGGCTTCGTTTTGGGCATTCCCAATCCCGTGCCATTTCTCCACAGTAGAAGCACAACCCTGGATGCGAAGTAATCCCACGGTCGTCAGCCGCCAAAAAACAGAAAAAGCCCCACTTGCATGGGTCCTTGGTTTAAATCGGAAACAAAGGGTTTATGGGTGACCATGGTGTGGACCGGGGGGGGGGGGACCCCCTTTCCCGCCGTCTCTCCCTAAAAAGTCTGTCCAGCGAACGGCCCGTGCCATGGCCTATCTAAGGCCAGGGGTGGGTTTAAACCCCTAAATCCTTAAGGTCAGCTAACCCTAATCTAAACGGGATCTAAGAAACTCGTCGTTCCCCCAGACGGAACGCCCAGGAGAAATTCGGAGCAAAAAATCCTCCACAGTCTTCTCCCCTGCCTCAAGGTGGTCAGCTGGCCTCGGGCCCCGCTTCCCCATCTGGGTCATTAAAAGGGACCCTAAAGCGGCAAAGAACCCCCTCCAAAGAAAACAGTTCAGGTGGTCTGCGGTACGAAATGCCCTCCTGGGGGGGGACCCCGCGTTTAAAGGACATAAACATCCCCACCTTTGTTCCTATTCCTGAGGTAAGTGGGGGGGCCTAAAATAAAGACGAAAACCCCCCTTAAATGCCCCAAAGGCCCTTCCCGTTACCTGTGAACCGTCAGGCAACTGGATAGGGGGCTCCACAGGGGAGGAAGGTAAAGCGGGGCCCCCTTTACTTGGGGGGCCCCCTGTTGTTTACCCCCAGGCCGCGGACTGCTGGGGTTTGCCCCCTGCATCTGCTCTACCATAGGGCATGGGGTCCTATGAGGGTAGAGCAGTAAGGTTTTGCCCGTGATAATTCACGTCAAGGGAGGTGCGTGAGCCCTAACTGGTACCCGCCATGTCCTGCCCTACTTGACGTGGTGCCTGGCGGCAACGGCAATGGGGCCCGGCAGTCCCTGTGCTATAAAAATGTGGGGCCCTGAAAAGCAAAATGGTCAGCAGTCGGGTCAATTCAAAGGAACGCCAAAGCCACAAATCAGAAAACCCGAGGAATAAACGTAAAACCCGCGAGGTAAAAGCCAAAAGAAACGAAAGCACAAAATCAGGAGACAAACCGGGTAAGGAGAACAAACCGAGGTAGGTACACAGTTAAGCAAACAACAACACAAAGCACAAGAAGCAAGGTAGCCCGGAAAAACCAGGCCCCCACACAGCCTTCAGGGAGTTTAAATGGGATTCCTGGATACCGCCCCTCAGCTGATTTTGGGAAAGGCCCCCCCGGGGCCTCCCCCTTTGGGTGTGCCTGCCCCTGTCAGGGTAGCGGGCCCCTGTCACTCACAGAGTGTCGCAGCATGTGTATCAGGGTGGGGAAACGTGCATCAGCTGCGCAGTGCAGTCCCTAGGCCCGAGCACAGCCCCGCCCCGACACTCGTAGTTAGAGATGGGGGGAATTGATTTAACAAAGTGGAATTGTTTAGAATTTCAGGAAACTTCGGTTCTGAATGAAGTCAAAGTTTGGGGTACTTCGGGTGAACGAAGTGTGCTAAGAGGTTTTGACTGATAAAATGGCTGCTGAGCAATGGCGTTACATGGGCATAGAACTCTGAGGGAGGAAAGAATGGAATAGCCTGCATGACCATGTGCAGAGATGAAGCCCAATAAGGAGACCGGGGATTCTGTTACTGTCACCGCACTATATAAGTCCGGGCGCGCGCTGGGAGCTCATACCGCTCCTCACTGTACTGGATCAGGGAAGGTGCTGCCGCGGCTGATTGTTACTGAAGAACTGATTTATATACAGCGATTTTTGTGGGGTGTTCAGGCTTGTCTCAGAGATGCTTCTCTTATTGTTCTATTTTGATTTTTTGGGTGTATTGGATTGAAGTCCAGTGGCGTCACTGCTGACTGCATATACATTTTAATGCTATTGCTCACAGCCACATTGATTATCCAAGGGGGATCTAAGCCAGTTCGGTTGTTTTCATTAATGAAACAGGTTTTTACACTTCAAATAACCACTTCATTTGTGGCTGCCTCAATTCTTTTGCGCAAATTTACATCCCAGGGGTTAATTAAAATGTTGTTTTTCTGCTGTGGTACTTCATTAAAAAACCGTCTTTTTTCCACGCCAATAAAGATAATTTTTCTGTAGGCTTATTCACAAGCAAAGGTTTATCCATTTTTTCTCTTGTTGTGTAGCATAGAAAACACGGCAATTGTATCACGCTACAAAGCTAGTAGTTTATGGCTGGCTCAATTCTTTTGCGCAATTTTACATCAGGAGTTATTTAGCGTTGTTCTGCTGCTGTGGTGACTCCAAGAAACGTCTTTTTTCACCGCCAAAACTTACCAACTTTTCCTGTACCATAGTTCACAAGCAAAGGTTAATTACAATTTTTTCTCTTGTTGTTAGCATAGAAAAACACGCAATTGTAACCACCGCTACATAAGCTAGTGTTTATGGCTGTCAATTAATTAAGCGTTGTTTTGTGCATGGTGGTTGGACAAAAATAAACCGTCTTTTTCACTCGCCAAAAATTACATTTTTCCTGTAGCAAATTTCACAAGAAAGGTTAATGTACAATTTTTTCTCTTTATGGTGTAGCGTAGAAAAACACGCAAATTGTAAACACGCTACTAAGGCTAGTAGTTTGGTGGATGATCATTTCTTTTACGCAATGTACATCCAGGGGTTAATTAAGCGTTGTTATGCAGCTTGTATCAGTAAAAGTAATTTGTTTTTTACACCACCACAGAGAAAGTCTGTAGCCATAATTCCTAACCGAAGGTTTAATTAAGCCTGTTGTTGCTTTTATATTCAGTAAAATACACTCGAGTTTTTAAACGGCACATACAAGTCAATTTTTCCTGCCTTTTGGGAGCGCTAATTATATCCAAGGGTTACCCTAGCTTTAGTGGGTCATTTGGAGTCAAATACAGGGTGTGTATTTATCATATACAGATATCTTCATCAAACAGTGTCTGCTACATTTTACGAACAAAACAGTATGGAGACAGAGAGCTGGCAGGCGCTTCACCTGCAAGTGGCAGAGGCACAAAAATATTCTGGGCTGGACAGTCACAGCACAGCAAGGGGACGTCGCAGCAGGGGTCACTCGGTTGAGGCCCAACTGCGGGCTGTCATCTACAGGCCGTGTGTTGTCAGCACCCATGGTTCATGATTGGTTGATAGGTCATCATCTTCCTCCCAGATGACATCTGACAACCCAGGCCATGAGTCGGTGGGAACGTCAGGACCACAACCTTAGTTGGCATGGCATGGGAGGGGTAAGCGGCCCTCACCTGTTCCTCAACCCGCCTCTGTCCATCGGTTTCCTCAGCAGAGATCTACTATGTGTTTGGGCCTCAGAGCCACTATTTAGCGGGAGGATGAACAATTTGAGGAGGCAGTCAGCAGCACTTGGCAGCGAAGACATGGGGCCAATTTCCCCTGCTTCTTGCAGTAGGCGGCAAGTATGCTGTTGAGAGTGGCATGGGAGGTCCTGTTGTGAGGGGTCAGCCTTCTGCCTTACCAAGACCGGTGAATGAGGACAGCAGTGACGATGAAACACAAATAGATGATGATGTTGCCAACCACACTTGGATGCCGGGGTGAGGCAAAGGGCTTAATAATTCGTCAGGAGAGAGGAGCGTCAGCTGCGCGTCAGGCAGCGGCGCAGCCGCAAGTGGGTCGTGTTGGCCGTGAGTCTGCAGGATAGCAGAGTGTTGAGGTCGGGAGCCAAGCGGCCACGGGGTCAAAAAACCCGCTTCGCAGGTCCATGAAAGTAGGTGGCACAGGGGCTCAGCGAGGCAGCGGCGGCAGTAGTCACTCAGTGCGGAGAGCGTTGGCGGTAAAATCCGATATCGGCGGTGTGGCAGTTCTTTGCTAAGACACCGAGGAGCCGAATATGGTATTGTAGAATCTGTAAGCAGAAAAGTGAAGAGGGGCCAGGGAGCTAACGTTGCACCACGGCCCTGCGGTCAACACATGCAGCGTCACCATCGGTAGCCTGGGAGAAAAGTGGTCAGATGTGGTGGTCCCATCCTGCCGCGCAGCAACAAGCTGCAGCTGCAGCAGCGGCCGTGGCACGCATGCCATTGCAGCCAGTCAAGGCTCCACCACCTCTGCAGTGGGGAGCTGTTCTTATAGACATCATCTCCCGGTCCACTTGTCCTCTCCTCGCTAACATGCGCCAGCTGTCGTTCAGCGAAGCGATTGCAAAGAGACAACAGTATGCGTCCACACCATCCTAAGGTGCAGAATGCTGTCAATACTCCTGGTCCAAGTTGTTGGTGCTGCAGTCCCTCCCTTTCATATGGTGGACTCTGCACATTCAGAGAATAATGGCTTGTGCCGAGCCGTGATGAGAGTTCCATGCCGTAATTTCTTTTCCAAAAAAAGGCCAGTACCAGCACTTATAATATGTGAACAGAAGGTGGGCCAGTCCTTGAGCTTATCGGGTTTGTTCCAAGGTGCAGGGCAGCGCGGACGTCTGGAGCTGTAACTATGGTCTGGGCAGTACATGTCCTTTACGGCCCACTGGGTGAATGTGCTTCCGGCCCAGTACCCAACAACTTCGGACAGGAGAGCCGCCTTTCTCCTCCAAGTTGTCAAACTGCGGCTCCTGCGGCCAATGTCCGCTCCTCCTCCACCACCTCCACACATCTCAGCTCCACATGTACTTGCTCCTCAGACCACATGTGTAGGGCACAGCGGTGTCACGCAGTTCTCACCTGGCTTCCTCGGCGAAGAAGTCACACAGGGGAGGGAAACTGCTCGTGTCATACAGCAAGAAATCAATGTGTGGCTTTCTCAGCTCCAACTTCAAAAACGGAACCATGGGTGGACGGACAATGGGAGGGAAAATGGTGTCCGCGCTGCACCGAGGAGGGATGGTCATGCGACCTGCATGGCGCACGTGTCAATATTTTTGTTTAAAGGTTCCTGTAAGTCTTCCACAGATCTTCAGAAGATTCTGGAATATGGCCAGGAAACTGTGCATGCACTTCATTCCATTCGTACAAAGCCAGGAAACACCCTCTTCGAGTTGCAGCGGGCAGAACGGCTTCCCCAACACTCTCTGATATGCGATGTTCACCCATTGGGATTCAGCCTGCACATGTTGGACCGACTGTATGAACAAGAGAAAAAGGCCTTTAACGATTTTTTGACGAATCCAGGCGGCAGGAGTACTTCCCCTGTGTATCTTTGATCGTATCAGCCAGTGGCAGCTCATGCGTGACCCTGCCGTTTGTGGAGGGCCATTCGAGGAAGGCCACGTCATTTGTCGTCGCCAGGGACTACAGATGAATAACGTCATTCCCACTAGCCTTCATGTCCTGGAACAGATGCGGAAAACATCTGTCTGGGCAGGGGGACTGGGAGACGTGGCGACTACATCTTGCGGCCACATGAGTACGTGGACTGAAATGGAGGAGGAGGAGGAGGACATTGGGAGCAGAAGCATTGTTTGGTAAAATGAGTGGATTTTCTACCCCAGGTGACAAGAGAGGAGGAGCAGGAGAGCTGGAGGTGTAGATGGAGATGAGGAAGACGAGGCAGATGACCACGCAAGCACCGTGGCAGTATACGTGGATTGGAGCAGTGAGCCCCTCGGAGTCACTGTGCAGATGGCCGCCAGTATGTGATTTTGCTAGCTGTGCAGCCAAAAAGATCAGCATCCAGCTAGAGGGATGACTCTGGCTCTCACCCTATTGGACCCTCGCTACCGGTCCAAAATGGGAGCCTTTTTCCCAGACTATTGAGTGGGAGGACAAAAACTCAAATACTATTGGGAAATCCTCGAGTCAGTTGGCCGCTGGCCTATGTGCGGCATCGTCCCTCCTCTGACAGGTTCTTCCGGGGGGTTCTTCAGCGCTCACGTATACTGCCGCAGCTGCTAGGGGAGGGTGGGGGGTAGGAGCAATACCCAGCTCAATCAGCAGCAACTATGTCTGGAGTCATGATGAGCAGCTTCCTTCACCCGCCTAGTGAGGAGGACAGTTTACGCGCAGCAGCAGCTGGACTGGAGCTGACCCTGAAACAAAGGTGGTGGCTTACTTGGGACAGATCTCTGCCACCCAGTTAGAAGTCCGGCTGACTACTGGGCAGCCAAACTGGATGTGTGGCGCAACTTGCCGAGTTTGCACTGATGACAGCTGTCCTGCCCAGCCAGTAGTTTGGCTTTCAGAGGGGTGTTCAGTGCGGCGTGGGCCTTCGTTTCCCCAAGGAGAGCCCGCTTGTTCCACGGGAAAATGAGGAAACGACTGAACTTTGTCAAGATGATTCAGGCGTTGGATCGGCCAGGATTTTCACACACCATGCCTTGGCGCAGGGGGATACATCTGCCATGACGCCTTCACCCAAACTTGTGAGAAAGGAGTGGGGTTCAAACTACCTGCCCTCAGCCCACTAGTCTATGCGCCACCGCCTGATGCCACACATCTGTGCCAGTTTTCTCCATCTGCACCAAACATCTTTACCTGGGACTGGTATTGCCACCCACTCCACACTCTGTCATTGTGCCACTGTTGACCTCATGCTGCTGCTGTGGCTGCTGCCTTGACCTCCACACTGTGTCATTGTGCCACTCTCGGACCCTCATGCTGTTGCTCCTGCCGCCGTCACCTCCACTCTCTGTCATTGTGCCACTCTGTGGCCTTGCTCAGTTTTTGCCACCTCCAGAATGTGATTGTGCACTTTCTGTCATCATGCTGCTGCTGTGGGCTGCTTGCCGTGACCTAGATCACTGTGTTTTTGGTTGGCCACTCTGTGGCCTTAGTCTGTTTTTGGCCACCTCCAGTATGTCATGTGCCACTGTCTGACCTCTTGCTGCTGCCGCCGTCACCTCCACTCTCGGTCATGGTGCCACTCAGTGGCTATTACTGTTTTGCCACCTCAGAAAGTAATTGTGGCCACTGCCTGACCTCATGCTTCTGCTGCCGTGAACCTCAACTCTGGTGTCATAATGTGGCCACTCTGGTGGCCTTCTACTGTTTGCCACCACCTCCCGAATGTGATTCTGCACGCCTGACCTACATGCTGCTGCTGTGGCTGCTGCGTGACCTCACACTGTTGGCATTGTTATCCCACTCTATGTGGACTACTCCTGTTTTTGCCTCCTCCAGAATGTCTTGTGCCATCTGCCTGAACTCTGCTGCTGCTGTGGCTGCTGCGTGGCCTCCACGCTGTGGCATTGTGCCACTCTGTGGGCTATTCCTGTTTTTGCACCTACAGAATGTCATTTTGCCACTGTCTGACTCTCATGCACTGCTGCCACCGTACCTCCCCTCTTCTGTCTTGTGCCACTCAGTGGCCTACTACTGTTTTGCCACCTCCAGAATGTCATTGGGACCTGTCTGACCTCATGCTGGCTGCTGTAGCTGCTGCCGTGATCCTACACAAGGTGTCTTTTTCCCACTCTGTGGCCTACTCCTGTTTTTGCCACCTCTCAGAATGTCATTGAGCCACTGCTGACCTCATGTTGCTGCGTGGCTGCTGCCGTACCTACACACTCTGTCATTGTGCCACGGTCTGACCTTCATGCTGCTGCTGTGGCTGCTGCCGTGACCTACACACTGTTGTCATTGTCCACTCTGTGGCCTACTCCTGTTTTTGCCACTCCAGAATGTTTTTGAGCCTCTGTCTGACCTATGTGCTGCTGTGGCTGCTGCCGTGTCTATACACTGTGTCATTGATGCCACGGTCTGACCTCAATGCTGTTGCTGTGGCTGCTGCCGTAACCTACACATCTGTGTCATTGTGCACACTGTCTGACCTCTTGATGCTGCTGTGGCTGCTGCGTGACCTACAACACTGTGTCATTGTCCACTCTGTGGCTACTCCTGTTTTTACCACCTCCAAAATGTCCATTGTGCCACTTCTGACCTCATGCGGTGCTGTTTTTTCTCTGTGGCTGGCTGCCATGAACCTACACACTGTGTCATTGTGCCAGCTGTCTGACCTCATGCGCTTGCTGTTGCTGCTGCCATGACCTATCACACTGTCATAGTTCCCACTCTGTGCCTACTCCTGTTTTACCACTCCAGGATGTCATCGTGCCACTGTTGACCCTCATGCGGCTGTTGTGGCTGATGCCGTGGACTTACAAACTCTGCATTGTGCCACTGTCTGACCTCATGCTGCTGCTGTGGGGCTGCTGCGTGACCTACTCCCACCACTGTGGCATTGTGCCACTGTCTGACCTCATGCTGCTGCTGTGGTGTTGCCGTGTCCTATACACTGTGTCATTGTACCTCTCTGTGGCATACTCTATTTTTGCCACCTCCAATGTCATTGTGCCTCTGTCTGACCTCATGCTGTGCTGTGGCTGCTGCCGTTGACCTACACACTGTCATTTCCACTTGTGGGCCCTACTCCTGTTTTTACCACCTCCAGGAATGTCTATTGTGCAACTGTCTGACCTTTGCTGCTGCTGTGGCTGCTGCCCATGACCTACACACTGTTTCATTGTGCCACTGTCTGACCTCATGTGCTGCTGCCGGGACCTCCACAGTGTGTCTTGGTGCCCGTGTCTGTCCTCATGCTGCTGCGGCGGTGACCTACACACTGTGTCATTGTGCCACTGTCTGTCCTCATGTTGTTTACTGCTGTGGACTGCTGCCGTGACCTCCACAGTGTGTCATTGTATCACTCTGTGGCTCTACTCCTATTATTGCCTACCTTCCAGATGTCATTGTGCCACTGTCTGACCTCATTGCTGCTGCTGGGGTGCATGCCGGTGTCCTACACACTGTGTCATTGTCCACTCTGTGGCCTCTCCTATTTTTGCCACCTCCAGAATGTCATTGGCCACTGTCTGACCTCATACATGCTGCTGTGTGGTGCTGCTGTGACCTACACACTGTGTCATTGGGCCACATGTCTGACCTCATGCTGCTGCTGTGGCTGCTGCCGTGACCTACACACTTTTTTTCCTTTTTTTGTTAGCGTAAAAAACACGCCTTTGTAACAGCACAAAGTGTATTTTTGGTTGCTAAATTTCTTTTGTGAAATTTCACCGGGGGTTAATTAAGGTTGTTTACTGCTTGGGACTAAAAGAAAATGTTTATTTCACCGGAAAAAAAATACATTTTCCCTGTACATAATTCACAAGCAAGGTTAATTAAAGTTTTCCTCTTGTTGGCAGCGTAAAAAACAAGCCATTGTAACAGCACAAACTCGATTTTTTTGGTTTTGTTCATTTCTTTTGCGAAATTTTTACATCCGGGGTTTTTTAAACTTGTTTGCTGCTTGGGGGACTAAAAGAAAACTTTTTATTTCACCGCCAAAAAAAAATTTTTTCCCTTGCTAATTCACAAGCGAAGGTTAATTACAAGTTTTCCTTTTGTTGTTAGCGTAAAAAACACCCATTGTAACCCCTAAAAAAGCTCGAGTTTTTGGTTGCTCAATTTTTTGCGCAATTTACATCCAGGGTTAACTAAGTATTTTCTGCAGTTGTACTCCGTAAAAGAAACTTTGTTTTTCACCGCCACAGAAGAAATTTTGTAGCATAATTCATATCCGAAGTTTAATTAGGCCACAACTGCCGCTGTCATCTAGCGACTGTGTGCTGACTAGCAACCCAAGGGTTCTTGATTGTTACTAGGTCACCCACTTCCCCCAATACTCTGACAACCCCCACCAAAGGGGGTGGAACGTCAACAAAACCCCTTATTGGGGCATGGCCCGGGATGGGTCAGGGGCCCCACCTGCCTCAACCCGCCCTGCCCCATCCGTTCCCTCACCAGAGATCACTAGTGGGGTCTGGGGTCACCCACTATAACGAGGATGAACAATTGGGGAGGGCATAGCAGCTACTTGGCAGGGAAAAAAAGACCCAAATTTTTACCTGCTCTTGCAGTAGGCGGAAAATATAAAATGTTGAGAGTGGCAGGGGAGGTCTTTTGTGGGGGGTCCCTGGGATCCAAGACCTTAAGAGGAAGCAGTGACATGAAACCAAAATAGTTTATGTTAGCCGCCGCACAGGGGACCGGGGGGGAAAGGGGTTTCATCATCGCCAGGAAAGAGGGGTCACTTGCGCGTCAGGCAGCGGAGCCAGCCCAAATGGGTTGTGTGGGTGTAGTCAGCAGGATAGCCAGTTTTGGGCGGGAGCCAAGCGGGCCACGGAGTAAAAAACCCGCTTCGAGGTCCCTGAAAAACGGCACAGGGGGTCAGCGGGGCAGCGGCGGCATAGTCACCAGTTCGGGGGGCTTGGCTAAAATAGCTACTCAGCGGTGGGGCAGGGCTTTGCTAAAGAAGCATTTTTGCTACTATCAACTTGAAAAAATTTGAGATTCTCGGGCACAAAATTTGACAAAAAATGTTTTAAACGCCCCACGACTTTTTAACGGATCTCAAAAAGGGCAGTCCCCCACTATTCCCTTTTACCTCTCAATAGAGCTCCAGGCCTCTAACGGATAAACTGACCCCTTTACCAGAGAGAAAAAAAAATAAAATAAAAAAACCCAACCCTTCAAGCTCACCTCTTATGACACCATTAAGATGGCAGGTCCCAAAATCAAAAGGAGGCACCCTTTTCCTCCCAATGGGTTAAAATAATATACACCAAAATAACATGGGTTTCGACAAAAAACATTTCTGAAAAAACAATCGAACCCTGGTGCCACGGCGGGGCTCGGCACACCCCCAATATATTATATATAACATGTACACACGCACTCCACTCCAGGCACACTACTGCAAAAAGGGCAATACATTACGGGGGAAACCCCTAAAGAAGCATTTATCACTACATATTTAAAAAAATTTGAGATTCTGGGTTTCACATAATTTGATCAAAAGATTTTTTAAAGCTGCCCCCCCCTTTCAACGTGACCCAAAATACAGCCCCCACTATTTTTTTACCTCTCAATAGAGTCTCCGGGCCCTCTCTGGTAAACTACCTCCTTTACCAAATGATTTTTCAGAAGTGTTTTTTTTGGGGCAGAACAAACGTTATATTTGGGTTGAATTTGGGATTTTAACCTATAGGGGAAAAAAGGAGCCCCCAAATTTGATTTTCTGACCGCCCCCTTTACAACGTCATAAGAGGGGCACTTCAGTTTTTTTTTTTTATTTATATTTTTTTCTCTCTGGAAAAGGGGGTCAGTTGACCCGTAGAGGCCTGGAGGCTTATTTAGAGGTAAAAGAAAAGTGTAGGACTGCCCTATTAGAACACTTTAAAGTCGTGGCAGCTTAAACATCTTTGATCAAAATTATTTGAAAAACCCAGAATCCAAAGTTTTTTCAAGTTGAAGTAGCAAAATGCTTCTTTAGGGTTTTCCCACGAATTATTGCCCTTTTTGCAGTATGTCCCGACAGTGGTGTTTGGTACATGTATATATAAATGTGTCCCCGCATACCCCCAGTGCACCGCTGATAGGTGCCCCACTACCCTCCCACCCCCTACCTCCACCCATACCCACGACTTCCTGCGACCAACTCAATAATGCCCCAAACCCCCCCCTCCTTTGGTAAAATTGGCCACAGCAGCCTTTTATTAAAAATACAACATAAAAATATTAAAACCCAAAATAAAAATATTAAAATATTTAACCCCGGGTATATAATAAAATGGCA
Source organism: Phyllomedusa bahiana (assembly GCA_025379985.1). Lineage (NCBI taxonomy): Eukaryota > Metazoa > Chordata > Amphibia > Anura > Hylidae > Phyllomedusa > Phyllomedusa bahiana. The sequence goes on along the minus strand of JAODAL010031003.1, from coordinate 8,556 downwards.
CCCCTCATAAAAAATTTTCTCCAAACCCCGCCTCGCATTACATATAATTTTTATATACAACCACGGGCTCCCTAAACAGGCGGCAACCCCAACATTATTCCAACCAATCATAACCATTAAGGGGGCAGGTCCTTGGAGAAAACAATCACCCGGCCCAAATCCCCGTAGGAAAAACCCCACCTTACCTCCACTGTACTCCACTGGCTCGGGGGCCCATAACCATACTCTTGGGCTTACCCAAATTTTTGCTCTTCAGGAAAACACCCCGAAAAAGCCCCCCTTCGCCCCTCCATTTACCCTAGGGAATCCTACCCCGAAGGATTCCCCCCACCACCTTTTTTCTCCAACCCAAGAAACCCCAACCGCCACGCGAGCATGCCAGACACCTCATGCTGCCCCCCCCCCACCAAACCGACGCCCTTTCAATGCCCTCTTTGGGGGCCAAGGGGCCCAAAAAACCAACCCCACAGCCGTGAGGTGAACCCCATCCGCCCCCTAAAAATTACCTTCCCCCGACTCCAAATTAAGGTGTCGGACAAAAACCTCTTCGTTCCGGACCACAAACCTGGCCACCGATCTGTTCACCTTGACTCGCGCCCTGTTAAGGTTTTCCACAGAAATGGCCCCACGTCAGTGATGACAGAACACAATGTCCGACCACACAACCACCAGTGACGGAAAGGAGGACCACAACCGCAAAAGGTCTTATTTAATGTTCCGCACCAGCTCCCAGGACGTCAAGGACCCCAAATCGTTGCCACCAGCATGCAGCACCAGCACTTCGGGAGGCCGGTCCAACTCCGAGAACCGCAGAAACTCTGGTACAACCCCGAGCCATCTCAGGCCGCGCCGTCCTAGCCACCGCACCACTGCCACATCCCGGGAAAACCCAAGCTGACGTCCGTCCGGCCGAACGTCCGCCCTCTCAGCACCCCAGTGCACGAAAGAGTGCCCGAGGATCCAAACCAAACGGGGGGAGCGACCTAAAATTGAAGCAAAATACACAAATAACAACCAACCCCGGCCAACACACTCTCCACCCCCCCCCCCTCCCAAGCCCCTCAAGGCTTCGCCGGCGCGACCAACTGCGGTCGCACGTACAACCGGAATCTGTCGGATTCCCACTGACCAATCCTACGCACCAGCTCCGGAAATAGCCCCCACCCCGCCGCTTCTGTCGCCGCACCTATGCGAAACGAGTGCGGGGAGAATTGATTAAGTTCCAAACCAAGGCCCACCAAACACCTCCGAAAGACCGTCGTGAACTGAAAGCGGGACAGAAAGGTCCCATCCTCATGCACCAACAACGGACCCCCCTCCAATCTGCATCGCCCACGAAAATCCCGCAAGCACCGCACCGGGACCAGCCGGACCACCCGGCCCCTACCCTCCTGATCCATTTTCGACTTACGGAATACAAAGACAACCGCTTGCCCTTGCTCCCAAACATCTGATGCCAGTAGGCCCCCACCCCGCAGCCGACTCGGGGACACCAACTCACCCACCCGCAAGGCCCCGAAGAACCCCAGTGAAAAATCCAATTTGAATAAAAACAGCTCAAACGTAGAGGAAGCCACCAACTCCAACTCCCTCCCTAACCGCTCCAACAGGGCAAAAACCACCGGGCATCTAGTATTCCTAGACCCCTGCCCCCGCCTGTAACCCCTCAATGCCCGAGTGACCACAAAATCCTTCGTCAAATCTCGACACCTCCGCCACTTAAAACCGAACGCCAATCCCGCCATGAACCTGGTAACCTTAGACGTAGACCACCCCAGCCCGTGAACGTGGGTGAGGAGGCACAGCAGTGCCCCCACCCCATCCTCGTCTGACTCTACTGGGCCAAACCCCACCAGCCAGCCCTCACAGAACTCCCAGGCCCTGCCGTAGGCCAACCATGTCCCACCTGACAGAGAAGCCCGAATCAATCGGTCGGCATCTCTGAGGCCACGTTCCAGAGGTGACTGGGACACGCCTCGCCCATCTCCGCCGCCGACGGCACCAGAGTCCTGAATCGCTCCCACTGTAGGCGAGAAAGAGAGTCAGCGACAACATTTAAGACCCCCGGCACATGCTCAGCCACGACCCACGCATTCAGTTCTAAACAGCGCAGCACTAGTTACCTGAGAAGCCGCACAACCGGGGGGGGAATTTGCTGACAAATTGTTAATTGCTTGCTCCACCCCCAAATTGTCACAGTGAAAACGGATCTTCCTGTCTCTGACCCTTTCTCCCCATAATTCCGCCGCCACCACTATTGGGAACAGCTCCAGAAACGCCAAATTCCTTATCAACGGTGAGGACACCCACGAGGACGTTCAAGGGGCCGCACACCAACTGCTCCCGCAAATGGCCCCAAAACCCGTACTGCCCGCTACGTCCGTGAAAATATCCACCTCCTGATTGGACACCTCCTTTCCGATAATAAGGGACCGCCCATTGTACTGGTCCAAGAATTAAGCCCACACCGCCAGATCGTCCCTATGCTCCCTTGTCAGACACACAAAATGATGCGGTTTTGCCACCCCAGACGTGGCACTCGCCAACCTCCTACAAAACACCTGCCCCATGGGCAAGATCCGACACACAAAATTCAACTTCCCCAGGAGAGACTGTAACTCCCGCAGCGTAATCTTCCTCAATCAGCCCACTCGCTGCACCTCCCCTTGTAACGCCTGTAGCTTATCCTCCGGCAACCGACACTCCATTGCAACTGAATCAATGCAGATCCCCAAGAAATTCAAGCAAGACACCGGACCCTCCGTCTTGTCCGCCGCCAAAGGACCCCAAACTTCTCCGCCACCCAATATAAGGAGTGCAGTAGTGACCCACAAATCGGGGAGTCTGCTCGCCCCACACATAAAAAATCATTGAGGTAGTGAATGACCAAGTTCAAACCAGACACGTCCTGAACCACCCACTCCAAAAATGAACTAAGCGACTCAAAATATGCACACGATAGAGAACAACCCATCGGTAGGCAGCGGTCAACAAAAAACTGCCCTTCCCAAAAACACCCCAACAAATGGACACTATCAGCATGCACCGGCAGCAATCGAAACGCCGACTCGATATCAGCCTTGGCCAACAAGGCCCCCTCCCCAAAACGCTGAACCAACGTGATCGCCTCATCAAACGAGGTATAAACTACCGAACACAACTCCGGCGCTATGCCATCGTTCACTGAACAGTCCTTCGGAAACAACAAATGATGTATAAGCCGGAATTTGTTGGGCTCCTTTTTCGGAACCACGCCCAGCGGTTACACCACCAAATCAGCAAAAGGCGGTTCCAGAAAAGGCCACGCCATACGACCTAAAGCCACTTCCTTTCCCAGCTTTTCAGACACCACCTCTGGGTGCTCGTAAGCGGAACGTAAATTTTTTATCGAGAAAGGCACCCTGTGCCCCGGAGGGGGAATCCTAAAACCGGCCCCAAAACCTTCCAATAACAAACGCGCTGCCCCTTGGTCCTTATACCTGGCCAGATATGGCTCCATCTCGTGGAGCTTCACCGGCGTCACCCCCCTGGCCACCCGTGGCTCCACTCTTGCCCCGCCCTTTCTTAAAGCACCGGGCCACTGTGTGGGAAGTGGCTCCACAACACGAGCAGATGTGTTTGAATTTACATCCTGCTCCAAACTTGCACTGGCCACTATTAAATTGCCAGCAGACCCCTTTTTGCCCCCCCGCTTGTGACCCACCTCCCGATCTACCTGCGGAACCTCCTTGGCCGGCACCGCCGGCTCCCCCCTGAAAGGACGTCCCAAACTTCTTTGGGGCCATCACCTTTAACCACAGACCAATGTCCTTATGGTCCCACCGAATGGAAGGGCGAACCGCCTTCCGCTGCCGGAACTGCTCGTCATAGCGGAGCCAAGCTAACCCCCCATACGCCCGATGAGCCTCCCTGATTGCGTCCATATAACAAAAAAGCGCCGAGCAGTTCTCCGGGGCCTTCTCCCCGACCACACTAGCCAAAATGGCAAAAGCCTGTAACCAGTTAGTGAACGTCTGAGGAATGAGGCGCCAACGCCTCTTCTCCTCCTCCTCTTTCTTGCTATCCTCCTTCTTTCCTCTATCCAAGTTAAATTTCTCAAGGGGAAGCAGGGAGAAGATCTCCACATATTCATCCTTCCAGATCTTCTCCCGCACCTCCGGCTTCAAATGTGCCCCCAACGGCCCCTCAAAGCAGACGTACACCTCCACTTTTGCCTTATCATCCAACCGCACACTATCCTGCTACTCCCTGTCAGTCTGTACTGACACCGTGACCCCCCCGCTCAGTCCCCCTACCTCCAACGCTCCCCCAGTAGAAACCGCCCGGTCCACCAATGGACCGCTCTCCAGCGACTGAGGAGGCAGCCACGCACTCACCGGGGACAGACCCCCACCCCCGGTCCCCTCACTCCTGAAGCGCGCCAACAGCGCACGAACTGCCCCTTCTAACCCCCCCAATCTCCTCTGGCTCCCTAGCCCCGCTCCCTGCATCACGGCCCCCTTGCCCCAGCTCTACACCGACACTCCGCACACTCCCGGCCGGGGACCGCAGCATGGGGGGGAACGAACAAGACAAGGACATATACTCACCGGGCTGCGTGGGGGCTGTGGACCCACCAGCCGCTCCCCCAACTTCACGCCCGACGTTCAACGGAAACTCAGGTCCTCACACGACGACCGCCGGCCCGGGTCTAAGCCATCACCCCCAGCCGGGGGGAGGCCAACCTGCACAGGCCCCATATCCTGAGGTGACCCTCTCCACCCCTCCGCCGAAGTCCTAGATCCCGCTGTCGACACGCCGCCTGGGCCAGCGGCTTGCCGCCCGCTGGGCCCATCGGGGCTACTGCTTCCCCCGCCGCGCTCCTCGCATCCCCTGGATGACCTCTGACGACGGGGGACCCCCCCCCGACTGGAGCATCGCCAGGCGGGGCCACCGTAACCCTGGACCGGACCGTAGCAGAAGGGGCGACAGCAGGTCCTGCCCCAAGCTGGTGGCCTGACCCACTATCCCCCGCAGAGCCCGCCGGCCCACTCGGATGCCTCCCAGACCAAGTGGAGCGCCCCGAGGCGCGAGTACGCTCCCCCCGGCCTGGAGGGTCCCCAGAAGGGCTCCCCCAGCGACGGCGGGCCCTCGGTGTGAAATCCGGGCTCAGTCGCTGCGGAGGTCTGGCCCGCCTCCTGCGTCCCCCATTCTCATCCACCTGCTGCGCTGGGGTAGAGCCCAAGCTGCCCAGTACCTCCTGCACCGCGCCCTGTAGCCACGCTGCGCCTCTGGAAGCCACCAACTGGCGCAGCTCCTCCATCTGCCGCTCACCATCCTCCTGCCCTGCCTCCATCCTGATAACAGGATGTCTCTCCCCTGACTGGACCGCAGCGTGCAGCACGGGCTCCTCACTGCTCACCACGTGCTGCAGACTGCCTTCTCGGCCTGAGGACGGCCCCTAAATACCACTCCTCCGCACCTGATCTACATTCTGCTCCCCCTCCCATCGGGGAAACAGCTCTGGCCGCACCCAGTGTGGCGGGTCATGCTGCGCCTCCCCTCCAGGGGGCGTGGCCTCGGTCCGGCGTGCTGCCTTCCCTGCCAGTGGCACCCAGGTTCGCATATGTTTTTTCAGAAGTGTTTTTTGTGCAGAACCAAAATGAAAATATTTGGTGTATATTGATTTTAACCTATATGGGGAGGAAAGTGTGCCTCCATTTTGATTTTCTGCACCTGCCCACTCTTAAAAGCTGTCATAAGAGGTGCAGCTTGCAGGTTGGGTTTTTTTATTTATGTTTTTTTCTCTCTGGATAAAGGAGGTCAGTTCACCCAGTGAGAGGCCTGGAGGCTCTATTGAAAAGGTAAAAGAAAAGTGTAGGACTGCCCTATTTGAGATCCCGCTTAACGTCGTGGGCAGCTTAAACATCTTTTGATCAAAATATGTGAACCGAGAATCTCAAAGTTTTTTCAAGTATGGCAGTTCTTTGCTAAGACATCGGAGGAGCCCCGAATATGGATATATGTAGAATCTGTAGGCAGAAAGTGAAGCGTGGCCAGGGAGCTAATGTTGGCACCACGGCCCTGCGTCAACACATGCAGCGCACCATCCGTGGCCATGGGAGAAACGTGGCTCAGATGTGGTGGTCCATCCTGCCGCCGCAGCAACACAGCACAGCGGCCAGTGACAGCATGCCATTGCAGCCAGTCAAGGCTCCACCACCTCTGCAGAAGGGAGCTGTTTTTTCTTTGACATCATCTCCCGGTCCAGATGCTCCTGCTCCTCGCTACCATGGCCCAGCATCGTTCAGCGAGGCGCTTGCAAAGAGACAACAGATATGCGTCTAACCATCCTAAAGGGGCAGAAGCTGACCGTGCTCCTGTCCAAGTTGTTTTGGGGCTGCAGTCCCTCCCTTTCCAAATGGTGGACTCTGCACCGTTCAGAGAACTATGGGCTTTTGCCGAGCCGAGATGGAGAGTTCCAAGCCGTAATTTCTTTTCCAAAAAGGGAGTACCAAAACATCATAAATATGTAAACAGAAGGTGGGGGCCCGTCCTGAGCTTATCGGTTTTGTTCCAAGGTGCACGGCAGCGGGACGTCTGGAGCTGTAACTACGGTCAGGGGCCAGTACATGTCCTTTACGGCCCACTTGGGGTAAATGGGCTTCCGGCCCAGGCACACCAACAACTTGGACGGGAGACGCCGCTTTCTCCTCCACTTTGTCAAACGGGCGGCCCCTGCACCAATCTCCGCCTCCACAATTACTCCCCCAAACATAGCACATGTGGGGGGCACAGCGTTTTCACGCATTCTACACCGGGCTTCCCTCAGCGAACGAAGTCACACGGGGGGAGGAATTTGTCTCCGCTCATGCAGCAAAAAAATCGAGGGTGTGGTTTTCTCTCCCACCAATTTCAAATGGGAACCCAAAGGGGTGACAGACAATGGAGAAAACATGGGTCCGTCTGCCCCCAAGGGGGATGGGTTCCATACCCCGGCATGGCGCAGGGTGTTCAATCTGGTGAAAAAGGGTTTTCCTAAATTTTTCCAACGATCTTCAAAAAGATTCAAAAAAATGGCCGGGAAACCCTTTGCATGCATTTTCATCCTTTTCCTACAACCCAAAGGGAACACCCTCAAGGCTCAAGGGTTCATAATATATATAAAAACCCCTAATAATGTTCAAAAAATACCATTTAACCAATGTGAAAAAAAGGGTTTAACCCTAATTCCCCAAAAACAAAATACATATCCATCGGATAGATAACAAACCCCAAAATTTAAAAACTCTCCATTACCTTTTTCAAATGAACCGAGGGGGAAACCCAATCAGTGGCATTTTACAACGGGGCGTCCTCTATCTTCTACTGGGGAAAGCCCTTTACCAACGCCGTCCAAGCAGCCTAAGGGCCCCAATGCCATGACAGTAAGGGAAACGAAAGTCATTCAAAGGAATCAGCATCGCGCAAAATGGGGCAGCTCAATCCCCAAACCCTCTCCGTATAAAATTGGAACATGCTGAAAAAAAAAAAAAAAAAAAAAAAAAAAAATATTGTTTGGAGCAAGTTTTCAATACATAAAAAAAACAAAATACACCCCCCAAATATAGGCTAAAAAAAACCTGGGTTTCCTACACAGCAAAAACTTGGCATTATAAAACCCCAAACCGCCATAAATACCCAACATCTAGCAGGGGGAGACAAGCATCAAAAACATAACACCCCCCAGCTCATCCACAAGGCACTACCACCACTCCACAACACACAACGTTTGAGCGAAGGGGGGGTCCCAAGGAACCAGAACGCACAAAAATTCAATATCATACCTGTGCAACCCAAAATAAATGGACTCAGGGAAAAATATTTTCCCTATAGTTTTTTTTAAAATTCCCCTTAAAGGAACAAAAACCCAAATTATATATTGTCCATATACAGGCACACATCCGCAAAAAGGGGGATTTAAAGGGACAGGGGGCCGAAATAAGAAAAAAAAAGAAATAGCCATCCAAATTGATCACACTCGATTTCCTTTACCTGAAGAGATACAAAAAAAAAAAATCCCTTAAAATTTAAATTTATGTGAAACCAACAAGGGGGTATTTTAAAAAAAACATAAAAAAACAATCAGAGCACAATAACAAAACCCCACACAGAATTATACCCTATTTGGTTATTAAATTCTATGTTAGCCCCTCCCGGGGATGTAATGTTTTTTAAATTCAAAAAAACCACTTAAAATTTTTTTCTTAAATAAAAATTTTTTGGGATCACCTCCTCGCCCTCAAAAGGGGAACAGATCTATTACTCTAAATACAATTGAGAGATAGAGTGATTACACTTAACAAAATGGCGTCCCACTGGGAAAAACCCCAACATTTTTCTATGAAACTTACTTTTGGTTTATTAATTCTCTCCCAGACTTCCTTTTCCCGTCCCCCAATAAAGATCTTACACGGGGAAAAGGTAATCATGTAAATGGCATAAAAAAGTCCTACAAAAAAACCTTTTCCCCCTAATTCTTTTACTGCTTTCCCTTTAAGGGGATGAAAAAAAACATCCCCTTTAAAAACTATTTTG